>ML179356.1:0-92577 GCA_004369135.1 Dendrothele bispora CBS 962.96
CCGATGACATCTGATGCGCGACCCCAGTAGACACAAACCAGAGCTTCCGAAATGAAGAAGCAGGATTCCTACATACACGTAAACCGACCGCTCGTCAGTGGAAAACAGCGAGATGTAGAACGTACTATGACCCCAGCATAGTACCCAGTCTTCGTCTCGTCACCTTTAATAATTCCTGTCGATTTGACAAACTCTGGAATGAATGGATAAATGACCGTTGCTGTGATAGGTTCCGTCGATTGAACGAGCAGTGTAAGCGCGAGCTGAAGCTTGGGAAGAGGGGTTGCGGTTTGCTTCATGACCTGGGCGTCCATTCAGAGAAAGAGGAGATTGGAGGAGATTGGAGGAGAAGAGGAGTTGGGAGTTGGAAGCAAAGAAGCAAATATCTTCTGCGTTCTTAAATAGCCTGGGTAAAAGGCACGAAGTCGGAGGTCGTATGTACAACATACAACTTCGGCGCGTGCGCTCGCGTCAACTATTTTCTCTAGCTCAACTTCCTCTGAAAATCCCATTATAACAGCCTTCGAATGACAGTTTGACATCCAACTCCTCTGGGGAAGGAAATTTTTACGACATTACCAGCGTGATAGAGATCTAGTATTGATTTTCTGTCCGGTCCGGATCCATTACTGTTGTGAACTTCATGAGTTTACGTTTGTTCGCGTCGCGACGCGTCCAACGAGAATGCGAGGTCGCTAGCGCTTGGGTCGGGCGTTAGAAGACAATATTGCGGCTTGAGTATGGTAGAGTAAGACGATGTCCATGATGCATGATCATTTGACGGTAACTTCGCCGTGGCCAAGCTCTGAGTCTTGTTTGTCAAGAGCTTTAGTACTATGTCTTGTTCCAAACATTAGTTCACTGTAGTTTTCTTTTTATTTTTATTTGCTAGATCATCACTATCGTTAAGGGTCTCGCAAACATCGTAAAGATATATATGATTACGTTCGTTTCAGTTTTTGCGCCATTCCCCCACCTCCTGAACCTCAAAAGTTCAGCCTATCGAGTCTGGTAAAGGCATGACACCCTAACCGACCTTCCCAATCTCCTTTCGACATCCTCCCACTCACCCTCTCGCCGAAAACCAAAGAACCACATAGATCCGCATTCATCATCTGTGATTTATTTATGCAGTCTCAACGAACACCCAATCCCCACTACCACAACCCCCATCAACACGAAATCAACCAAATACCCTCCAGCGATATTCTTCCCTAGCGATAACGAAAACAAAGACGATGCTGTCATGGGTGCCAAACCTCTAGTGATACATGCCATCATCTGAGCAGTACCATTGACCACTCCCAGAGCGCGAGGATGGGCGGATTCGACTACAAGAAGGGAGGTAGCGTCTGTGGGGAGAAGTAAGCACGGGTTAGGGAGTAAAGAGAAGAGAACAAAGAGAAGAGTAAACCGGGGGGGAATTCGTAAATCTTCACTCACTAAACGCCGTGTTAATCAAGCAAGCAAATCCCAGCTGCACCATCAACACTGCCCAAACCGCACCCGTCACCTTCCCACCTTCCCATTTCACCATGACTCTCACTAACCAAAGCCCAAGGAAATCGAAAAAGAGACTCGCGTAAGCGATTTGATACATCCTTCTCGGACCGATCTTTTTCAACACCTTCGTTAACCCGAACATCTGAACGAAAGCATTTACGAGGGAAAAGGTGCCCATGATGAGACCGATAGTGTGCGGAGGGAAACCGAGTCCCCCGAAGGGTGAGGTAGAGGTGGAGTAGACGAGAGGGATGAGGACGCAGTAACACATGTCGGTGAAATTGAGGAAACAATAGTTGATTAATACGATTCTGAGTCGCGGGGTGAAGATTTCGGAGTAAGGGGGGGTGGTAGAGTTTGTTGCGGAAGGAGATGGAGCAGGTGAGTTGTCTGATGAGGAAACAGACGTATCGGAAGCAGGAGACCCGTACCGACGTCCTTGGGATCCAGGACGGATAAGAGGTGTTTTTGAGTTAGGTGAGGGACCTGAAGCTGAAGTTGAGGTGTCTTCAATCATGCTCGTGTCAGATGGATTGATGACATGTTCAGCACCAGCGCATTGAGAAGTTTGAGGAGTGGAGGTGGAGAATAATGATTCGGTCTCCTCTAAATTTCTTCTATCTTTTTTACTGTTGACTATGGAGGGTAAGGTCTACCCAAACGAAGATTTTAGAGCTTTGGTGCAGCGAGATTAGAAGCACGTCCACCCACCTCTTTGAGACCCAAATATCCCGCAACAAATACTACGAAAGAATACAAGGCCGCCGCTGCACATGGAAGGAAATAGGGATACTCTCGCAAGAGAGCAAGTTTCCCGGCGACGTTAGGCCATCTTTGAGCTGGATCCGCTAAAAGACCTCCAACCATTGGACTGCGAACCAGGAAAGTAGATACATAGAAACTCGAAAGAAACTAAAAAGAAGATACCTACCCTACCGTGATCCCAAGACTCCACATGATAGGTATATATGTGAGAGCATCAGCTCTATTCGTTGAGTCCGTGATCTGCAGGAGAAAAAGGGATTGGAACAGGATTCAGCTCCGGACGGAAAGAATATGTCTGAGTCATATGCAGTTATACCTCCATCATAAGAGTTCTTCCAACACCAATGTTCCCATCAAAGGTGCCCTGGAAGCAACGAAAGAGTACCAGAGACCAAAAAGTTTTTGACAGACCGAACCCAAGCATAGCAAGAGTGAGGCCTAAAGGGCCCAGAAGTAATACCGGTCGTCTGCCGACGACATCTGATGCGCGACCCCAGTAGACACAAACCAGAGCTTCCGAAACGAAGAAGCAGGATTCCTACATACGCGTAAACCGATCGTTCGTCAGTGGAAAACAACAGCGCGAGATGTAGAACGTACTATGACCCCAGCATAGTACCCAGTCTTCGTCTCGTCACCTTTAGTGATTCCCGTTGATTTGACAAACTCTGGGATGAATGGATAAATGACTGTTGCTGCGATAGGTTCCGTCGATTGAATGAGCAGTGTAAGCGCGAGCTGGAGCTTGGGAAGAGGGGTCGCGGTTTGCTCCATGACCTGGGCGTCCATTTAGAGAAGGGATGAGGAGAGGAGTTGGTGGTTGGAGGCAAAGAAGCGGATATCTTCTGGGTGCTTAAATAGCCTGGGTAAAAGGCGCGAAGTCGGAGGTCGAATTGTACGACTTCGGCGTGTACGCTCGCGTCCGAGTCAACAATTTTCTGTAGTTCACTTCCTCTGAGGATCTCATTATAACAGTCCTCCGACATCCGAGTCTTCTGGGGAAGGAAATTTGTACGACATTACCTGGCGTGATAAAGATTAATTTTCTGTCCGGTCCATTACATATCGATTACTGTCGCGAACTTCATGAGTTTACTTTGTTCGCGTCCAACGAGAATGCGATGTTGCTAGCGCTTGGGTCGGTCGTTGGAAGAAAATATTGCGGCCTGAGTCACGGTATGATGTTCGGTACCGAAGTGGTCTTGTTTGTCAAGAGCTTTATTCGCCTGACTGATGTGGTCCTGTTTGGATCAGAAGCTTCTGGCTTCGGCCCGGTAACGTTAACAGTTGCCACCCCAGAATGTCGCTGTAAGTTATGTAACTCGGCCTCGTAAAATATGTGAGTCTTTGTTTCGCAATGTAGTTGCCGCTCGTGCAAATTTAATGAATCCCTTCTCCTCCTAAGTATCCAGTCAGATTCGGGATGTATTCCCTCGCCAGTTTTCGACAAACGGTCAAACATCCTTCGAATACCGTAGAAAATCCTACAGATCTTCATTACAGTCATATTCTTACTCCGGGATAATGATACAGAAATATTTTTATAATAAGCTTCACGGATGTGCTCTGACGGCCTTGGGCTGATACCTATCCGAATTGAATCAGTTGGTTTCTTGGTGTCAGCATGATTTAAAGCAAGTACTCACGGCTCCTCTAAGTACTTCAATTCTTCGTCCGACAAGTGAAACCCGTTGATACTGACGGCCTCTTCTACTCTTTTTTCACTAGACAAGCCAATGATTGGACTAGCGACTTTTGCATTCACCCAAGCCAACGCTATCTGTGCCATACTCTTTCCTCTCTTTCGTGCAATTTCCTGAACGCGATTGATGATCAGCTTGTCCGACTCGGTAGTAGTTTGTTCAAACATTGTCCCCTTGGCTGATTCCGCACGGGTTGTTTTTTCTCCAACTGGCCGGGCCAGGAGACCGGCTGCGACAGTCGCCCATGGGATGAGTCCGACACCATGGTAGTTACAGTATGCATGCATGTCTCGTTCCTGTACAGAAGAGAAAGACTGTTAATGACAAGTTTACATTCCATAAACGCACCTCTTCCCTGTACAAAAGCGAATATTCGCTTTGCATGCTGACAAACTTGGTCCATCCATTCTTGTCCGCGACTTCATTCAACAACGCCAACTGCCAAGTCCTCATTGAACAAGCACCAACATACCTCACTCCCCCGCTCTGCACCAAGTCGTGCAGTGCTTTCATGATTTCTTCTGGAGGAACATTTTTGGATCAAAACGGTGAATTTGAAGGAGGTCGATGTAAGAGGTCTTGAGACGAGAAAGTGACGCGTCCACAGCATTGAAGATGGCATCCCGAGATAGACCAGACTGATTCACATATTCACGAGTATCTCGGAGCTGAGGCTGAAGCACAGTACGGACACCGACATCTTTGTGAACGAGACCGTTGCATTTGGTGAGGATGAGAATCTCGTTTCTAGGAATTTTATTCTGGTAGACATCATCAGAGTATTGTTGACGTGTTTAACAACTTCAACCCACCATCTCTATGAACTTGGCAATAATCCTTTCAGATTCTCCATTAGAGTATATGTTGGCAGTGTCGATAGTGTTGATTCCATGGTCCCAGGCGGCTTTTAGAATCTCAAGAGATTTTTCTTCCTCCAGAATCCATTTCTAAAAAAAAGAGTGTTAAGGACTCCCAGCGTCATGTTCGCACATACTTACATCCCACTTTGGTGAGCCTATACTCAGGGCACCGAACTAAATAATAGGCGGATCAGACAAAGCTTAGCATTCATATTCCAAAAATACCCACAATCGGTACAGAGACTCTGAGACCGGATTTTCCGAGGCGGACATATTGGACTTCAGTATCAGACACAGGCATGTTGTTACTGCTTCGTTCCCAAATATTCAAGTTTGCTTTTATATGCACATATGGTTCTTACTAAGGTGAACGACTCTTTTGTTGGAATCACACCGATTCACGCAGGGCCAATGAAGAAGAACTTCTTTCTTGCCAACAACCTTTGCAGTTATCCGACAGGATATTTTTGGCGGGAAATTGATTATGTACATAGGAATCATTCCATCATTCCGAATTCACCAACGAAAGTTATAGGAACTGGACCTGCGTATTATCCCTACTATTACGGACTATAGATTTGTGTAACGCATAACGTACCCCCTGAACTCTGGTCGTTTTATAGACCCTCTTTCTACCGGAAGTATCGCGTCAGTGAACTTTTAAGTTTTTGGTCGTAATACGACCATAATCCCGTCACTCGGCCCGAGCTCGGATCAGCGTAATGCTAATTTTTATGGACGGCCTTCGGCCGCTTACCACCGCGTAACACAACAGTGAGACCTGAGTCTCTGAACTTTCTTTCTACCGGAAGTATCGCGTCACGGCCACAGTTCTTTGGTCGTAATACTCACTCCGATCCATGAGGATCTTCTGAGGAATTTCAAGTCCAGTGTCATGACGATCCTCAAATACGATGCCCTGAGGATCCTCTATAGACGTTTACCGTTAAGCGTACACTAATACTGTACTATCCTCTTCTACTTAGAACCAGGTTCTGATTTCAAACATTGTTAGGAATGTACCGGATACCATTACATCTTCCGTTCCGCATTGTGACGAGGTTCACTGCTTACTGCACTCATTCTAGTACATATCAACATCCCGCACGGAGTACCAAGGCCCATAAACTCGATTTTCATTTGGCAACTCTTAGTCAGAATGTAAGTATACCGGATTTACTATAAAGTGGCGTCGGCGTTGCATCTTCTTACCCTCATCTCCACGTCCCTCTTCTGGTGTTTGTGGAATGACTTTGAAAAGCTCTATCGATTTATCTCATCATTTTAATACTCTCAGTCGTTCACGAGTCCCTAGCCCTCTTAAAGATGTTATTCACTGTAAGCTTGCACTGCAGTTCACCAAGAATTACTCCTGTAGCCTCTATAGACATGAATGAGCTCGGAATGATAAGTCTTGCAGGAGGTAGGGATATATTTCTCTCCATTTAAAAACGACACTAACATCCAGAAAGGACTTCCTCATCCGTCGGCATTTCCTTATAGCTCTCTGCAGCTTCAAGTTTATTCGCCCAAAGCTGCCGCTACTCCGGGGTCTACCAATCCCATTTCTCTTGTCGATATTTCACTGGAAAAACATTCTTCTCCTGACCACACAAACAGCCTTTCTGTCGCCCTGCAATATGGTATGCCGGGCAAGTCGTTTACTAGTCTCAGCTTTCTGACGGATCCGTGTCGGTGAAGGTGTTTCTAGGGGATCGAAATCTCTCGCCGCGCTCCTGTATGATTTTGTAAAGCGAGTCCTGCGACCAGCGTACTCGGATTACGAAATCTTTCTACATCTCGGAAACACCGATGCTTGGAACAAGGTCGTCAATTTACTATGTGAACCAGGAGACTATATTCTGGTGGAAGAATACACATATCCTTCAGCACAAGCTGTGTGGGCTCCTATGGGATGTCGTGGAGTACCAGTTTCAATTGATAAGGATGGTATTCTTCCAAAGGCCTTGGAACGTTTGCTAGGAGACTGGGAACAAGTACATCCAGGAACGAAGAGACCTCATTTGTGCGTTCACAAATCATTTACAGCTATTTGACCAATGCTCTCATCCTAATGTAGGTTATACATCGTACTCACTGGCCAAGTTCCGACTGGATCTACACTCTCGCTTCAACACAAGGAAGAAATATATAACATCTGCGTCAAATTCGACGTGATTATTTGCGAAGATAATCCTTATTACTTCCTGCAAATCCCTAATTATGTCCCCCCTTCAGATCGAAATACCACTGGAGAATCAATGTTCTCTGCAGAGGATGAACACATAGACGATGATGATGAAGATGAAGTGGGCCATCGCGCGTGGCAGATACGAGGCCAGGTTTTTGACTGCCCTGATGAAGCGGCCCGACTCTGAGCGGAATCTTCCGTGTTTGAGCTCCAAATGGGGATGGCACACGGTTTCGACACAGCCACCTGCTGCGAGCTCAAGTTGAGTAAGGACGAGTCCTTCGTAAACTCCGGCCTCGTAACCTAGTCGATACATTGATACCAACTTTTCTAAGTCTGGATTACCAGGGCAGAGTCAGTCGTCTGGATACTTTTAGCAAGGTGACATCAGTTTGACGGCCATTGTGCGCGTGTATTTATGATTTGATAGACAATGGGCCCTGGAAATCGACTAGGTTATTTTGTCTCTAATCCTCTTTTCGCAGAGAGACTACTTCGAGCCACGGAAGTTACCACGCAGGCACCTGGTGGATGGTCGCAATCGATTATTGAAGAGCATCTCACCTCGTGGAAACATGAAGGGTTGCTCAGATGGTTTCACGGTTTGAGAAATATCTACAAGACTCGACGTGATTGGCTGGTAGGTGGATTGGTCACCCGCAAGTGGAAATACTGAAAAGACATCTAGTGCGATATGATATTCTCAGCATTCGTTGTCCGGCCTTCCCCAGATGGAATCGCAGATGATGGATTATATCACCCTTCCCAAAGGTTACGGATCGGACAGAGATGCTGAAAAGAAGTACATGTTTAGCTTTAGCGCTCCAAAGGTATGACATCCGTTGACTATGCTATGGATTTCCAATTAAAGTATGCTTAACAGGGGGGCATGTTTTTGTGGATCAAGCTTAATCTTAAAAGTAATCCGAACTACCACGCCGTAAAATTGTCCGGAGAAGCAAATCCTGAAGGCGTCTTAGAGACAAAAATTTGGATGGAGATGATTCAGGAGAAGGTAAGTATTACCTTCATTTCCAATGATTGATGTTTATTTAACATACCTGCAATCAGATCCTGTTAGCACCCGGGTCATATTATATACCAATTGTAGGCCCGAATGAGCGCAACAAGCGAGAAGGTGGTGCAGCTTTCTTCAGGCTGTCATTCTCCTTTGAGACTGTGAGTGTGATGTTAATTGATTTTTTTCTGAATGACGCATTTTGTAGCAAGACGACATGGAGACAGGTGTGAAGAGGATGGCTAGTGTTTTTGAAAGAAGTTGGAGTACTGAAGATCCGTCGACCTCAAATTGATCACCAATAAGGTCTACATACACGGCCAGACATTCAGATGGCTTTTGTTTGACCAAGAAAGGGTATATTTGAGATAAAATCCTGTGTCGTACTAGATTTTGAAATTTCTGTGCTTGTTTCAAATATTAGAGATTTCAATTGGAAGTTATAACCTTTCTTCCTGCACTGTCTAAAAATATTGCAGGGCTATACTGACTGGGTTCAATCAGTAGCACACTCTCCAGATAGCTAGTCACAATAGTGTCTGGATCAACAGACAACACAGTCAAGATATGGGACTCTCGGACAGACTGTTGGACAGACTGTGGGCCAGCCTCTGCAGGGCCATACCAGTTCAGTTTTGTCAGTGGTATACTCTCCAGATGGCAGACACATACTTATTTGGGTGAAAGACCATCCATGAGCCTGGTGGATAATAAGTGGATAATTGAAAAAAAAAGACATTGATGAAAGTGTGACAACTTTGAAGGTTGTGTCCATACTTGTTGCAACCAGCTACCGTGGCATGTGACACACATAAGCATGTCATGTTGGTTTAAGGACTCTCTTTTGTGACATTTGGAATGTTGTCAGAAATTATTCATGAAGGAAGAGGGCCGTCGCTTTGCGCGGCATGTACGAGGCCGAAGTAAAAGATGATTAATTGATTACTAGCTCCGACAGTGATAAGATATGGCAAATGGGTCTAACCCCGATCACCTATGCAGCTCGGGTTGAGTAAGGACGAGTCCTTCCTTCGGTCGGCCTCGTAATCCCTCGTTCCGGTTATCTCTCGTTCCCTCTCATTCCTTCATCCATTCTGCCGTAGCTCTCCCGAGCTTCTGATATCAAACGTCATTTGGTTGGAAACGAAAAGACGGATTGAACATATATACATGTAGGCAATGTTTGGAATCTGTGATTCGAACACATCATCAGCCTGCATTCTTAGTGTGTACCAGCCAGAAATGAAATAGCACCAACAGCTATTCGACTCACTATATGCATGGTTATATGCACGTGTAAATGGTCCTATTGAGAGGGCGATCAAACCTGATGCATAAGGACAACGGAACACTACTAATGATGGCGGATAGGGAAATGTAATTTTAGCTAAAATCAAACTTCAGCATTTATCTCTAATTCTATCACAAAAAAAAGTTTACCACTCGATTCCTGGGCCTTAAGAAACCTACCTGATGTATTCCATATCTTTGAGACATGAATTGGGAGTGTCAGGCAATGTCTGAGCAAGGATAAGAAAATGTAATCGCTCCTCAACAGTGGTGATTGTTCATTCGTTTTTCACCCTCTTTGTAGACTCGAACCAGTTGGTTTGGTGACAGTCAATCAAACCCGTTGGCGAAGCTCAACTGTCATCAAAAGAGTTGCGCGTCGACTGGTTACGAGTTTACTACGTGCCCAAAATCACAAGTATCCGGACATAATTCAAAAACCGGAGGAACTCCGAATGGGATACGGCGAAATAAGGACCACTTTTCAAAAAAGAAAGAACAGAACGCGCATTGCATGCCACCCAAGAAGATAACGAGGTTTTGAGCCGACGAGCCCATCTTTTGCCCTTGAGACGACAGGACGGAAAGAAAGCCTTAGAAAGGATAAATGAACTGAGCTACGTGGCCAGATCCCTTGTCGGGATGCCTGAGCCAGTACCGGTCTCTACATTGAGGCGCTGATAAGGAAATTAGGTCATTTTACCTTTTTTGCCCACTTAGTGGGTACATGTCGTCAACGTTCCATATTTGATGACACAAATCTCTTACTAGGAGCATTAGAGCTCAATTTTATCCCGAAGAGCGGTGTGATATAAATACGGCTTCGGTTTTGTTCTTTCCAGTCCTATCAAAGATTCACCCACCTTCTTGAACCTTGTACGATATCGATACATCGATTCATCAGAGAACTATTTATCAAATTAGTACGGATTTATCGGTTATGTATAAAATAAATATTAATAAAAAATAGAGAAGCCAGACAATCAAGAAAGTCAAGAGCAATGTCAGATGAAAACCTAGTCTTCAACCTATTTAATGTCCAGTGTTTTCCCCCTAAATACGATCTAGCCCAAGCGAAGTAAAATGTCAATTTCAATTCCCTCCATCTCAGTGCTGTTGTGAATCCTGACTGATGAAAAAGTTAAATGTTGTGACTCTCCCTCAGAATCAGAGTGATGAACCTTGGATTTAGATGCTTGTAATGAAGCAAATCGGATTGATTGAGATAAGGACATGTCATTCCCACTTTCTGGCTTGCTATTTTCATGTGCAACCGCAAGAATGACAAGTATTGGATATATGGCCTGTAAATTTTTTGCACACAACTTTGATCCACTGTCATTAAAGTACGACTGGTTACGACTCTAAACTGTGCAAGGTTCCCTACAGGGACTCATCAGGAAAAACCCAGGGACGTTACTACGAGCTAAAATTCGATGCTCCATGATGCTATAGAGCGCTACATAGCATTATAGAGATGAAATAGGAACGTTTCGCTTAATTTTTCTATTGAAGTAATGGAGCGAAAAGTAGTATTAAATAGACCGCATTCGCAAAGAGAAATTTGGCCATTTTTTAGGCTTTACTGAATGGGTTTTGTATTGTTGGAGCTTTCAGAATTCTCTTTGCGAATGCGGTCTAATAGCCGAATATTTTTTCCTGATGGATCTTCTACAAGTTTTATAGTACTACTGCAACTGAACACAAACCGCTGCAGATAAGGAAATGTGTATAGAACATCAACTGAACACAAACCGCTGCAGATAAGGGAATGTGTATAAAACATTGAATGTAAGTATGAAGTAAGTTTAAGTAACTGAGATGAGATATCAATAGAATAGTAATGGTAAAATAAAAAATAGGAACAGGTGGTATAACAATTAAATGCGACGGAAAGACGGAGAAAGAACTTGTTGCTATGTATATGATCAAATGAAATCTCTTTATCTAAATCTAAATTTTCGACAAATGGTGATGAGTAGGGAAAATACAGTATCAATCAAGTCTGTGAGGTCCTATGTGTTAATTGTTTTGATCTGTTGCGGTTGCTTAAGATTAAGAACAATAGTATGAAGCAGCTGGGTTTACTACATGTGGGTGGCTCCATTCACATCTTGATATCCATTCCTAAATCAGGATTTAGATTGCAGTCAATCCTGGTGTTGCTGATGGTAGTAGTTAGCACTAGTTGACTGCCAGACTAGATATAAGAACCTCACAAATGCATTTAATAAGTCTTTACCTACCTCCATTCTCATGCCCCTCACACAAGCACAAACATCTTTTCCTCTCTCTGATAGTGACCTTCTATTGGTGAAGACATGGGTTTTTGACATAGCACTAGGTTTCCTTCTGCTTGGTGTCCAGGTGACACTTTCAATTGTGGTTCTCTGGGTATTTGTGTAAGAGTGTACTCATGATTTGGCAATTTGAGTAAGCTGACCAAGATGTAGGGTGCAGGATTTTTTTCTGACCAAATCAAGACTTGCATTATCCTTTGTCACAATTATGATGCTCTTCCTTTCATTGTCATCCCTTGCCATGGGGATAGAGGATATAATAATACAGATTCCAGTCAATGGATACAATCCACCAGATTCAAAAGAGGTTGTCCCATTGAATGCAGGGCTTCGGATTGGTCTCAATCTTATGAACAGACTAAATGTAGGAGACACATAATAAAATTAACATCATGAAATAACATTTTTTCCTTTACATCTGCAGTATGTCATCGGTGATATAGTTGTTGTTTGGAGGGCTTGGGTGTTATTTCCACAAAAATTGGCTGTGAAAGTTACATTGTCAATTTGCCTATTGGGTTCTTTTGGTATGAAATTGTTGATTATCATGACAGTATTTTTGACCAGATACAGTGGGCACATCCTTGGATATGGCACTTCTTGCCAAGGGAATATCAGAAAACACTTCTTTCAATGGGAACATGGCAGAGACCATAATTCTTACTGTCCCTTTGATATCTACGAATCTTACTGCTACAACATTGATTGGATTCAAAGCACGGTAAATCTGACAAAGTAGACAATGATGGCTGAGTTAACCAAGATCTCAGGCATCATTATAAAAGTATTCAAAGAAACCTAGGGTCAAACAGAGGATCACCAGATAAGGTTATAAAGATACTGTTACTGTTTATAGAATCTGGTTTACTTTATCTTGCATTCTGGGTAATATTTGCAGCATGAGATCTTGAACAATATTGACTGATATATGTGTTGATTGGTCAGATTGGTGACCTTGTTCTTGGATTAAGACAAGACAGTCACTCTACTGCGAATTCAGCCTATCATACAACAATATCTGGACTTGTTGTGAGTGCTGATTTCTTTGAAAATCAACCTTGATAGTCAAAATTTACAGGCTATATATCCGATTCTTATTATTCTTGCGGTTGCACATGAAAATAACAAGTCAGAGAGTGTGAATGATGTGTCCTTGTCTCAATCAATCAGATTTGCTTCAGTACAAACCTCTAAATCCGAGGACCATCACCCCGAGTCTGGGAGGGAGTCCCAACTAGCTTTTCCAGTAGCCAGCATTAACAACAATGTTGAGGTGGAAGGAAATGAGATTGATATTGTACCTCGCTTGAGCTAGACATTTTTTCCCAGAGGAAAGACACCGGACAATAAATAGGCTGAAGACTGAGTTTCGTCTGACAAGGGTTTTGACTTTTCTACTTGGTTGTTTAGCTTCTCTATTTATGTTTTTCCTTTTTTAATGCGTAAATCCGTAGTCGTAGTAACTAGATCGATAAAGACTCCTGTGATGAATTAATGTATTGTGTCTTTCAAGGAGGTGGATGAATCTTGGTAAGAGAGGAAAAAAATGAAATTGAAGCTGTGGTTTGTTCCATCGTTCTTTGGAATAAAATTGAGCTCTCGGGCTCCTAACGTAACTGATTTGTGCCACTGAGGTTGACGTTGATGCTGCAGAACTCGATGACATGTACACAGCGAGATTATACTTGATGGTAAGGCCAAGTCTTAATTCCCTTATGAAGGAATAGGACCGTCGCCTAGTACCTACTGTCGCTTTGCGCAGCAGGTACAAGGCCTTGCCAATAAAGCGACAAAAATAGTATAAGATAAGATTAGAGATATACCAAAAGGATTTAACTCGTGGTAAAGTGCACTGCCACCCTGCGACTCCAGATAAGCAAGAACGAGTCCTCCTAAAGTCGGCCTCGTAATATCATAACATAATCTATATAAATATATATCTTTTTGTAGTGCAGTACACCTGTAAGAGGTCTAGCTAGGTGCCATAATCTATTTTGACAGAACTGTGTTGGGGTGGTTCAAGAACTCAAGACTGTGGAGAATGCTGAGTTTCAACTGAAATGGTCACACCACGAGGCAGGGTTTTTAAGGTTCAAAAGTAGAGAATTAAGGTTTCTCAACTGTGTCAACAGAATTTATCTAATCCTCACGTGCAGTTGGACAACTTTTACGATCTGGTCTTCTGAATCTTCGATATCTGTCATGTGTCACAAGAAAAGGACCTGGGGGCATGCATTCTTTGGAATTGGAGACCATGTTACTCATGAAACAAGAATGATTAATCCAACAGCAAACAATTCAGATGCTATTATTGGCTCTAGGAATACTTTGAACAAGAGTCAGCCTAAGAGTCAGGATCCTCCAGGTAGGTGGGGAAGATATTATTATTTTTTGACTTGCTAATCAAATATTAGTAGAGAAAAACAGTGTTAATCCTGGAATAACAATGAATGCTCTATCTAAAAACAATTCAGGTGTTGTTACTAGCTTTGGGAGCACAAGAAACCAGATTTGGAATCCACCAGGTAAGTTGTGAGTATATTTACTCTGTGACTTGCCGATTAAAAGTTTCACAGGTCATTTTGAGCATGCCTCAAACAATGACTTTAGATATGCAACCATAAACAATGCTGGTAGAGACATGAATGTCAATAATTATTACAGTAAATGTTTTTAAAATTGGGTGAGATATTACCAAATAATACTAACTATCCTACCACTAGACAACACCCTTAAAGATAGGCTGGATCCCATCATGAATCCTGCACATAAGACTTACAAATGCATGGAAGGAACTAGGGAACAGCTACTTCAGGACCTGGAAAAATGGACTATCAGTGGTGAAAGCAAAATTGCTTGGGTTTTTGGCATTGCTGGTACTGGTAAAAGTGCATTGGCAGTTTCTCTGGCTTCCAGGATCAGAAAACATTTGAAGAGCAGTGTTTCCCTTGCATTGACATTTCATTGTGTAAAAGGTGAAGAGACTAGCAAATTATCTTTTTTGGTCCCAACAATCTGTTATCAGCTGGCAAAAATATGTCCAAGCTATGGGAATATTCTGCTTGATATTTTAGATGAAGATCCATCTCTAAATGCTCCAACATTGCCACTAGCAGATCAGCTCAACATATTCTTAAATCCAGTCAATTTCAAAAAGGAGCTGATGAACCAAATTGTCATGATAATTATTGATGGCCTTGATGAATGGGGGACAAGGCTTGAGCAAGGAAAATTGCTTAAAGGCTTGATGGACCTTTGCAAGGAAGTATCTATGCTGAGATTAGTCATTACTAGTAGGCCATATCCTGAAATTCAAAAGGCTTTAGTGTCTTCATCTGTTGCCAGCTTTGATATTACAAAAGACTATGGCACTAGATCAGACATTGAGCTGTTGTTGATCAAATCGGAATTTGAATTTACTTCTGAAGAAATAAGTAAGCTGGTTACAAAGGCTGATGGTCTTTTCATATGGATTGTCACAGCTCTAAACTTCATAAGAGAAGGAATGGACATGAAGGGTAGAATGAATGTCATTCTTGGGACTGGACAAACAAAAGGAGAAATAGGAAGTCCCTATCAAGGGCTTTATGAATTGTATAACATTGTACTAAAAGAAGCTTTTTCTGCCAATGATAATTGTGGATATTTCAAAACAGTGATGAGTGTCCTTGTAGCTGCTATAGAACCTATGTCACAGGAAACATTGGCACAGCTGCTGAATGTTGAGGGTATATCTTTCAATATCACTGAAAGGGTTTTACAGTATCTTAAGGCTGTGGTAATATACAATCAAGATGGAAAAATTCACAGTCATTTATCCTTCAGAGAATTTCTGATTTTGGAGGATAGCAAAAATCAGTTCCAAAGGTGGTTCATAAACCAAAGGGATGCTCATATGATAGTCTCAAGAATGTGTATAGAAGTGTTGACATCTGAGCTTAAATTCAATATCTGTAAGTTGGAGACATCACGTTTGCAAAATTCAGATATTGTTGATTGCCCAATTAATCAAAGGGTTGAGAAGTTTATCTCACCTCAGTTACAGTATAGCTGTTTCTATTGGAGCAATCATATAGTGGAGACAAAGGAGTTTTCTGACATAAGTGCCTTTAAAGAAAAGGTGATGAAATTTGGGACACAAAAGTGGTTGATATATTGGATAGAATGTCTAAGTTTGATGGGGAAGCTACACAAATATAATGAATCATTTGAAAATGCTAAAAAATGGGCAGAACTACATGATGTAAGTGTTTTATGGCAAATACATAGACAAAGACCTAATTTTTTTTGATTAGTTGAAAGATCTTAAGCAGGTTCTAAATGAAATGCAACATGTTATAGATTGGTATTTTCCAGCAATAAATAAAAGCACTCCACATTTGTATGTGTCAGCTTTAGCCATTGCATCAAGCTTACAACAAGTAGATAGGTTCCAAATACTGAAGGAACATTTGGAAAATGTTGTCAAGATAGATAAACAAGAGCAGCTGAAAAATCGGTTAGGGGCAGTCAAAATAATGTACTGCTCAAGCAGTGTATTCAATATTGCATACTCCCCAAATTGCAGATATATAGCAGCTGGATCAGAAGACAATACAGTCAGAATGTGGGACTCACAAACTGGACAGCCTGTGGGCCAGCCGCTGCAGGGTCACACTGACTCAGTTTGGTCAGTGGCATACTCTCCAGACAGCAGACACATAGTGTCTGGATCAGATGATAAGACAGTCAGGATATGGGACTCTCAGACTGGACAGTCTGCAGGCCAACCTCTGCAGGGCCATACTGACTCAGTTTGGTCAGTAGCATACTCTCCAGACAGCAGAAACATAGTGTCTGGATCCTCTGACAAGACAGTCAGGATATAGGACTCTCAGACTGGACAGCCTATGGGCCAGCCTCTGCTTGGCCATACTGGTTCAGTTTATTCAGTAGCATACTCTCCAGACAGCAGATACATAGTGTCTGGATCCTCTGACAAGACAGTCAGGATATGGAATTCTCAGACTGGACAGCCTGTGGGACAGCCTCTGCTTGGCCATACTGGCTCAGTTTATTCAGTGGCATTTTCTCCAGACAGCAGACATGCAGTGTCTGGATCCTCAAACAGCACAGTCAGGATATGGGACTCTCAGACTGGACAGCCTGTGGGTCAGCCTCTGCAAGGCCATACTGCTGGTGTCTCATCAGTGGCATACTCTCCAGATGGCAGACACATAGTGTCTGGATCATATGACAAGACAGTCAGAGTATGGGACTCTCAGACTGGACAGTCTGTGGGCCAGCCTCTGCAGGGTCATACTGACTCAGCCCCATCAGTGGCCTCCTCTCTAGATTCAACTGGCTTGGAAATGTCCTCATCTGCAGACAATCCTACCATCCTCCAATCTGATTTATTCAAACACAGTGTCTCATATGTACATTCTCCACCAAACCACTTTTGTGATATTGACTCTGAAGGCTGGTTATACTCACTTCAATCCCCCTCAGACCTCATACTCTGGCTGCCACAACAGCTTAGAAGTTGTTTTCAGGATGCTAGACAAGTGTTAACAATTCCTCCAGATGCTGACAATCCTGCCATCAAGGTAGATTGGCATAAATTTGCTTTTGGTGAAAAATGGACTGAGACTTTACGAGGCCGACTGAAAGGAGGAATCGTCTTTACACACGGCTTTTTTCCCCGGTCGGTCACCGATGTGGTCTTGTTTGTCAAGACCTTTATTACAAATCGGACCCGAAATTCCGGCTTGACAGATCATGAGACCAACGTGCGAACATAACGTGACTTTGTTTTGAGGACATCGCACGCGCCCGGGCCGCGCTTCTTTCACTCATACTCCCGTCATCTCAGCTAGCCGGTTTTACAGTGTCAGTGTGTCTGCCTCCTCGCGGCTGTTATAACTAGCTACTGGGCTTGAATTCCTGCCTTTTCTTTTGACTCCAAACTCGTTTCCTCTCATGCTCCCTCATCAATTGCTGCAGAATGCCACAGTACTAATATACTACCGGCCTCGTACTTGCCACACACAGTGGTGGCCCACTCACCTTCATGGGTTGATGTATGTGAAAGTAGGTAATTAGTATTGCTTTTTTATATTTTTAGTTAGGATAGCATGACATATTTATTGCTTTTCAGAATCTTATTCATGACGAATATACTTGCTTTCCATTTAGTTGCTTGTCTTTTTTACTAAGTATTGCATTTTTTTACTCGTGCTTCCAAAAGTAATGGTCATAATAACAACCCTAAAAAAATGCATGAATTTCACGAGCTCCAAGAAGATTCTGAGCAAGATTTTTACATTGTGTCTGGCCGCCCGCCTGGTATATAATTATAAGTACCGCTGCTTTGAGTAAGAGGAGGGGTCCAGAACTGACATATTAGTGGTAAATAAGGTTAAATTCAGTTTAATAATTAGAGAGCCAGATAAGTAAGCGCAAAACTCGTACATATTTGAGATCAATTGTTTCGACACTGAGACCAAGAGCATGAAATCGAGGTGAGGATCACCCCTCACAAAAGGAAAACACTTTCTTTAGACACCGACCACGGGTCGATAGGATCAGCAAATTGCATAGTAATATTAGGACCTTGCGATGTATCCAGTGTCGAACGTTGAACTTGGACGAACCACAGCCTTTGCTAAGATTAAAGGCGTATAGCTGATACATGATCGAGTGCCATGGATTCGGAGATTTCGAAAGAGAAGCCTAGAGGGTAAGAGTTCAACCTTCATCTGTTCACAAAATTCAATTTCGTCCTTGCTGATAGCGTAGATGATGTATAGACAAGCGGGAGGCACTATCATGATCGAAGCAGACATGTACATAAATTCCTCTTCGAAGCCATCAACCACTTGACATTCCCTAAAGATAGCGGAAAGATACTTATGTATTGAATATCTGCGGAGACTGGGCGCGACGCGTTCGCAGCTTCTAATCGTACACATATATGATATTGGCGGGTAGACTGAATGACCGCATCAGCTTGTGCCGCCACAAATTAGTAGCTACTCTCCTTGGTTAAACGGGAAAATTGGAAGAGTTATCTTTAGGCTTTTTAACCAGCGAGGTTGTTATTTTTATTACTGCTGAGTTTTCGCCGGGCGCGTCGTTTTACATCTGCGCAGCTACTAGGACCAGCTGGCAGGTACACGACTCGGAAATTATGAATCATTTGCTGTTACATGGGCTGTGTCGACGATCAACACTATCGCACGAAATTGTATGGACACCGACGGAGTGATCATGATGGGACCAGGATAAACGTCTAAATTTAATTTGCAGAAAGTTAGCGATTGAGCGTTAGATTTGTATCAGCCTCAGTTATCACTGCGGCTGTGCTTTTTTGTGTTTTGAACACGTTTAGGCTGGGTCTATTTTTATGCATGTCTTATCCTTTCGACTATATAACACATGGCCATTGTTGAAACCTTTCTAAACCTATCCCTCCCTAAATCACTCACTCATCCTCTTACCGTATAACGGTAATACATACACACATCATGATTATTCCATCTTCGAAAAACATGGCACAACCCCCACCTCCCTATTCTCCTACCGACTCAACGCCGTCATCGAACATATCTGGGTCCTACTCTACAGATCAAGTTCAAACTCGTTCTCAACGTCAACCCTCGAATTCGAACATCCATTCTGACAACGTCGTTCACAATTCCGCGTACTATGCACAACCGTCGTTTCCTATCCCAAACACCACCTACGAATCGATGGGTTCGGGGGGTAGTATCCCTCCTACTACTACTACTAGGCCCTCGGGGCCGATGCCGATCCCCGTTTCGCATGGGTCTGGAAGTTCCAGTTTGGACGCACCAGGGGCTGCTAATGCTAGTAGCGGCACCTCTACTAGCATTCGACTCACTAGAGATGCGGATATGCTTATTCAGACTTATCTTCCGCATTTCACTGAGGGAAGTGCGCATGCGCATGCCATGGGGGACAAGAACAGGTATTTGTCGCCTGAAGAGGAGAAAGAGAGGTTGAGACGAGAGTATCAGAGACAGGATAGTATGAATAAATATGGAGAGTACTCTCCTTCGAATTCTACCAGTGCTGGGTCTAGTACGAGCGCCTCGTTCCCAACTCCATCCCTAGCACCCTCTGGCCCTGGCTTTGGTCCAGGATCTGGCACTACCATGACAGGCGGACTCGGACTCCCTCTTCCATTATGTATCCCCCAAATGAGCGTCTCTGCTCGTTTCGATTCGTCTTTCGCTAGAGGCTACAACGACGCGTTGCAAGACGTCGGTATTTCCGAGAAGATGCTTTTGAATTTCATAGACGGTCTGAATCTAGCGATCGTTGCGAGTCCGCCTTTGAGAGTGGTTGACGTTGTGGGGAATATTATTGGTTTTGTGTGAGTTTTCAACGTTTTATCGTTTATTTTCTCTCTATCATCTACGACGCTATATGGAACTGCCAACTGACTTCAATGATCCCTACTTATCTGTCCTATCTAGACCTTCCCACTGGGCAATGATAGCCTCCATCGCAATAACCACAGCCGCTCAAACCGGCATGCGCGTCCTCTCCAAAACCCTCACCGACCGATACCTTCGCGCTGCCAACCTACGTCTTTTCAAACCCCGAGGACTTTCCGTACGTTTATGTACCACTCCCGCTCTCCTCGCTCTCCTCTCCTCCCCCTCCTCCTCCTCCTCCGGCGGCGGCGGCAGCGCGGAGTCCTCAAAAAAATCAGGCAGAGAAAAAGCCAAATCCGCGCTAAACAAAGTAGGACGTACGGTCGGTACGGTGCTTCTTCAAGCTCCTATACCGTATAGTAGTAGGATTGTTCGTGCGATTGCGGATAAACCACCTGTTATTGCGCCTATACCGGGTGAGTCTATGGAGCATATGGTGGTTAGGAGAAGGTTGGCTTTGTTAGTTGACCCCGAGGGGGATGTTGGGGGAGAACGTGGTGAGCATGGACATGGGCACGGACACGGACACGGACAGGGCGGTGGGAGGGATTTGGCTTTGAGGTTGAGGTTGGATGGGTTGGAACCTCCGAGGAAGCCAGAGGGGGTTATGGAGATGGTAAACACATGGGGAGTGAAGTTAGATGAGAGGAAGGAAAAGAAGAAAGAGAGGAGGAACGAACAGAGAAGAAGAGCGTTACAGATGATTGATCAAGAAGTTGGAGAAGGGAGGAGAGGTTACGAAGTAGGAGCAAGTTTGAACGCTGGGATTAGGGCTTCGACTCGGAGCTCGTTGTTGTCGTCCTCTTCGTCGTCAATGTCGTCGTCTTCGCAGTTTCATTCTGGATCACATTCTCCTGGGTACTCGCCTGGCGGCGGCGCGGTTGATATGAGCCCGATGGATAGTGTTTCGAGGGTGTGGAACGACAGGCAGGAGAGAAAGGCTGCTAGAAGAGAGATTAGGGAAGTAGGAAGGGAGCTGAGAGCTCGTCATAAAGCTGAACGTAGGGCGATGAAACGCGAGTGGAAGAACGAGCGTAGAGCGTTGAGAGGATTACCTCCTCGAGCCGGTGGTGGACTGCTTTTCGGACCCGAAGGACTCGTGAGTGCGGTGTTGGGTCCAAAACAAACACCGATGCAGAGACGCGTGGCGAACGCGAATTTGTTAGAGCATTGGGCGAATGAAGACGTGTTGTGGATCGTGGTGATGAATGGAGAGTTGGATCGGGAAATTGAAGGGATCGAGGTTGCAGAGAGTTTGGAGGATGAGGAGAGGGTAGACGAAAGGAGTTGGAGGGCTGAGATGGAAAGGGAGAGAGAGGAGTTGATGGTTGAGATTGAGAGTAGTAGTGATTCGGATAGTGAGGATGAGCATCATAAAGGCAAACGTCGTGTTTAGTACACTTTCTCCCGGTAATTGTAATAACGTCATCAATGTCTATTTCGTTCTTGCTATCGTACCCAAAACTTATGTTCTACAGCCATTGAAGTCGGTCCTTCCTTTTACCCCTCCTAGGCCCAATGAAGCTACTATCGCTATCTCAAGAACCAAACCACCGCCCGAGTCGTCACGCGTCAGGATGCGTCAGGAGGAGATGACAAGAAAGCGCAACAAAAGTCCTTGACAAAACTTCGTGTAGGGCTGTAGGAAAAGGAAGTGAAACCAAAGCTAGTAGACCGGAGGAAGAGATAGGACATAGATAGTGTTTCGCTCGAATTTGGCCAAAGGACTGGTACGCTCTTGTCTTTTCTCTTTCTTTCTTTTCTTGTTGGTCTCTTTATACTGACGCATACTCCTCTCTCTTCCCTCCTCTAGCTCCTCCGCTCCTTCGTACTAAAGCGCTAAACGTTAAACCCTTTCCCTCAAAAACCTATGCAAGTAAACCTCGTTTACCCCACCACCACCACCTCCCTCTTGACTCTATCCTCAACCTCCACATCCCCACTCTTAGCGGCCATTCATTCCATCATCGAAACAAGCTCTGTCATCCATTATTTTTGATGACAGAGGTATCTCATTAGAGTCATTACGCAAACGCAACATTTGTGCCAGGACGCGCTACGATTACACTACGAAAGTATATGCAAAAGGTGTTATGAATGACAGATAAATGATACTTTGATGAATTAGAGGGAGGAAGAGCCCACCACCCGGTCCCTAAACTTTTCAACAATCACCACTCACTCAACAGTTCTCTAGGAAACTGGGCAAACGCGCGTGGTAAGTAACGAGGCCTGGAAGTTTGGAACGGGCAAGTGCCCATCAACTGTTACCGGGCCGGTAAACTCGATGCCTGCCGGTCCAAACAGCGGCCTCGTAACTTTCTCGTCGTCCTCTTGGTGAGAGCAACCAAGATACCTACGAATACTAGACACATTCTCTTTTTCCTTTTCATTTTCCAAGAATGGTTGAGATTGAGAGTAGCAGTGATTCGGATAGTGAGGATGAGCATCATAAAGGCAAACGTCGTGTTTAGTACATTTTCTCTCGGTAATAGTGTAATAACGTCATCAATATCTACTTCGTCCTTGCTATCGTATCCAAAACCTATGTTCTACAGTGATTGAAGCCGGTCCTTCCTTTCACCCCTAATGAAGCTACTATCGCTATCTCAAGAACCAAACCACCGCCCGAGTCGTCGCGCGTCAGGACGCGTCAAGAACTGTCCTCTACAAGAAAAGGCAACAACAGTCCTTGGGTCCACTAGGGTAACTAGACAAAACGTCGTGTAGGGCTGTAGGGAAAGGAGGTGAGACCAAAGCTAATAGGCTGGAGGAAGAATGGCAAAAGGATAGGATCGTCGAGATGAGGTTGACGCGTTGATAGTGGTTTGCTCGAATCTAGTCAAAGGACTGGTATGCTCCCGTCTTTTTTCTTTCTTATCTTGTTGGTCTCGTTATGACGCATACTCCACCCTCTTCCCTCCTCTAGTTCCTCCGCTCCTCCGCTCCTTCGTGCTAAAGCGCTAAACGTTAAATCCTTTTCCTCAAAAACCTATGCAAGTAAACCTCGTTTACTCGAGGTACCGCCTCCCTCTTGCCTCTATCCGAGTCAACCTCCACATCCCCACTCTTAACGGCCATGATTCATTCCATCATCGAAACAAGCTCTGTCATCCATTATTTTTGATGACAGAGGTATCTCATTACGCAACATTTGTGGAATACGCTACGAAAGTATACGCTAACGGCGTTATGAATGATAGGTGAATAGTCTGATGAATTAGAGGGAGGGAGCGCCCATCACCCGGTCTTTAACCTTTTCAGCACTCAGCACTCACTCGACATTTTGCGTCATACTCTGCGGCTTATCATCATGGGTCCGTGAGTCTCATCCCCCCTCCGCACCGTCTTTCTTCCATATCCCGCTCCTCAAGCCCAACCCTCGTACCCAAGTATAGTCATCCACTTGCGTGACGGGACGAGTGCGAGAAGGGAGAAGGAGAGGCCTTCTCTAACCCCTTCAACACTCATCCGAGGTTTCCTTTCGTTGGTTCCTCAGGCAAAGAGACACGCTACTCTTATCAAGACTCCAGAAATCGCCCTGAAGGAGATGTCGAGAAGTCGAGAAAGTCCATGGACCCGTGTAAACAAGATGTTGTGTTGGGCCATATAGCGCAGAGTTTGAGTGGAGCGAGAGGTAGGGGAGAAAAGGCTAGCCAGTAGTCGTGGCAAGTGATGTCGAGATGGGATCAAATGGTACTGGTATAGGCGCAAAGTATGACAGTCGTTTTTTGTTCGAGTTCCGAATCGGTCAAAGGATGAGTTTTTTTTGTCGTTTGTCTTTACATTTGTTGGCCTTTGTCTGATGTATATTCCTCTTTTTTCCTTCCCTACTTCTTGTTTCGTCATGCAGAGCAAGTCCTTGGTGGCCAAGTGCCATATTTTCAATGTGGCCTACTTTATCAGCGAATCTAATTCCCTTTTCATCCCCTCGTTCTTTATCCCATTCCTCAAGTCCATACTGTACTCTTCTACTCGTGTCCACTCGACTACTGCATAATATCTGGATTAAGAGACATGCACGGCACACAAAGTTCAGTGATTTTACAGTGTCTCTTTGCCGTTTCGACTTGTCTTTAGTTTGAACATATACCTATACTGATTGGTATGTCGTGTTATATCTTTTTTGAAAAGTATAATCCGAGTCTTACTATGCTAATCCTCTCGTTACTAACGGTAAGTACAAAAAGACTTATTGTGTGCGTCGTCATAAATATGCGAATCCGTCGGACTTTCGTTTACATCACTCTTCGTCAAGTTCTACTGAGCTTCTCTCTTCTCGCTCATTGTTGCCTGTGTTACTAGCTTTGGTCACCTGGCTTTCAACTCGTTGACTGGATCCTGCAATGTCTGTTCCACTCGCTGTCCGTCCTCGACTACTCCCAACTTGAGTCGTTTCATCCCTGGATGTGTCGTCAGGTGCACCATGGGACTGGGCGTTTGTAGTTTGGTTGCCGTCATTTTTGTCTCCCTTTAGGCCTTCGTCTCCGCGAGAGCTTGTGACCGGTAGCATCCAAGTAACTGCAGTCTGTGCTCCTTCGTCCCCAGAGTCTCCCTTCGATAATGCTCCAGCTCCAGCCAATCCTATGTCCACGTCATCCTCTTTTCCGCCGGTCCTACCAGCTACGCGTTGCTCAATATCTATGTCCCGATTACCATCTTGACCATCAACTGCTAGACCTCCCGTATCTGATCCTTCTTCCATCTGTCCCATCGGATTATCGTTGCTCCAATTTTGAGGCTGTATCGACATCGACTGCATCTCAACGGAGAACGTTCCCGATCTTCCTGCCTCTAAATCATCATCTCTAGTGCGATCATCTGGCGTACATCCCAGTCTCCTCCACGTTTGTTTGAGAAGGGATGGAATTTGGAATGTGAAACATGTACTCTCGGGTTCTTGTAGTCTTGGGGGCTGCAAGTCGGGTGCTTGTTGACTCAGAGACTATGGACAGATTGTTGAGTCACATATGTATAAGCTAGTATAGAAATAGTAGAAAACTTACCAATGTAATACCCTGAGTAGAATGTTCATGCTTGACACGGGAAACTCGGAAGTCCCTCAGGATTTCTAGATTTTGTTCAAATTTCCGTTCGAACATCTTTGTTTTTCGTAGTCCTCGCTCAAGCTCATTCTCCACCTGCTCCAAACAAAGCAACCACCTCTCTTTTGGAATCTGGTTCACGTTCTCATCCTTGGAGTTTTTGAGTTGAGCAAGCCATTCCAAATGACACAATGATTCCTGTAAGTCCAGAACTTCCCCGGGCCGTGGAACAACATGCTCGAAGAATGTACTCCTCACAAGGGAAGTAAGAGGTTCTATTTCCTCCCCTGAGATATATGCAACAGCCTCCTCCCTGAAAACTTCCTCACCTTCACTCAAACTTTTTTTGTGTGGTGGTGCTAACCCCGGGCCGGCCAAGTACTTTTGCTGCACTGCATATAACCAAAGTCTTGTCCAATTGTCCATGGGTTCCACACTGAGACTGAGTATTTTGCTCAGTCAGTGTCTTCCAGAGAGGGAATATCCACTGATGATGCTCTGTAAGAGCAAAATCCAATCTTTGCAACATAACTCCAAAGCAGCTCCATACAAGCTCCTCTGCCCCAACAGAATCTGAAATGTGGGTTGCAGCCGCTATACCACGGATTACAACCTTGGTGATCAATTCCATAGGGTCTTTGTCAGAACTGTGCAGAGTCATCAAGTAGGCCTTTCATTGTATACCAGTTGTGCCCTAGTCTTATGGTAATCTCTTAGCGCGGACAGCGCTGCAAAGTTATGACATAATCAAACGCGTTCCCACGCTCTCTAACCATTGTCGGCTGTATATTTCTTTCTTTTGCGCCCAATGGATCTCTTATAAAAACATATATAACTTCTGGGCTGCCTTTCATTGACCTGTAAGAGTCTCCAGAACATGCTGGGAATGGAGGAATTAATGAAAAGAAGAGGACCGTCACTTTTGTGTGTAATTTGTGGCTGTGTTATTTCTACCAAAAACAGGTTGATCAGCTAAGTGACCGTGTTACGCCATAAGCCAAAGGTTGTGGGAATCCGCGTGATTATGTCATAACTTTACAGCGCTGTTCACGCCTATTGATTGACGCCAGACTACTTATACACACACGAAGAGTGTCAAGTGTATAACGTCAGTCTGGATACTCGAGACTAGTTGTGCCCTAGGTCATCATCAGAAAGGTTTGGAGAAAGAAGAATCCAAGTCCAGGTGTTAACAAGGACTTGAACTGCCTTTTTCTGGTCCCCTACACTCTCTGCTGATGCAAATTCCACCAGTTTGGACACTGCAGTAGAGAGAACATTTGGATGCTCTTTCCAAGTCACTGGACTGACAGCAATCACTGTGTTTGTGTCGAAATTTATCCTGCCGTATAGATAAAGGTATATACCCCTAATAATCTAATATCTACACCAATGTACAGACCCACAATCACTTGGGGTATTTATTGCATTGTTTACACCCATTACCTCAATCTATAAAGCGTCGGTATATAAAGCATAGAGAGCAGGATAGATAGTAACATAGAGATGAAAGTTTGTATGAAATATCGACTGAAAGACTTCATAAAATATTGAATGAACACTCATAAATGCCGGACGAGATAGATTAGAGAATATATATTATGTAGAATTGAAAGAAATAGGGAAAGAAAGATAATATATACAGTACTGTATAGGTATGACGAAAGATAGTTGGATATATCAATGTATAGATGATGTAATTTATTCGGGACTACCGACATCCCGCCGTCCTGCCGCCCTCCCTCCCTCCCTACACCACCACCCCGCCCTCTTGTCCACTGAATTCCCACCATAAATCCCACTGATACCGCTGACCTGGCTAATCGTTGCACCAAAGATAAAACGTTGATCCCGGAAACCTCAAGATTTGCAAATAACTCAAGTCATGGTCCATGATAGTAATATCCAACAAGTCACCTGATAACGGATAAATACAGACCACCCACCCACAAAGAGCATATGTGGGCTTTGTCCGACTCTCAGTGTCACCACACTACCACAACCAACCAGGACAACTCGATGCCCATGGACCAACAGCCACAACAGCCACAACAGCCACCACAGGCATACACGACGTGTGACTCAACGCCAATGCCTGTTGGAGTGTCGTCTCAAACACTGGACGGCAGCAACGTGGATGGGATGCCTACACTCGGTATGAAAAGGAAACATAACTGATGAAGGACATAACTGACCATTTTGCGTGTCTTCATATGTTAAAAGCCACCACTTACTCTACCGCTGGCACCTATCCAACCGTGACCAACACATATACCAATGCATACACGCACGCGTCCAACATGAATACAAACATGATCAACACATATACAGACGTGTCCAACGTCAATACAAACATGACCAACGTCAATACAAACATGACCAATGTCAATACAAACATGACCAACGTCAATACGAACATGACCAACGTGTATAAAAACGTGTCCAACATCAATACAAACATGATCAACGTGTATACAAACGCCACGAGCACCTATCCAAACGTGAACAGTATCTATCCCAGCGCGAACATTACCTATCTGAACGCAAACATTGTCTATCCAAACTCAAACAACAACTTTCCAAGTTCCAACTGGGAACAATGACATTCAGCGGAACCAGACAGAAACTGTGAATGGTGGACAGTCACCTGTGTATTTGCCACAGCCAACCTGGCATGGTACGTTGTCACCCCATGGATTTCCTACTGTGGAAATGGGACAATATCGTAATTTTGGGGGTAGATTACTCCCCAGTACTGTTGTCGGCCACATATGTTAAGACTGATCCTGACGTGTCCGCTTTCTTCTAAAAGGTGGTTATCCCACGGCGCTCAACGATTCTACCAACTTCAATCCACCTGCAAATCAGCAGCAGGCCATTGGAGATAAGGCCACTCACCTCTCTCTTGCTGGACGATCTGACACATTCAATCTCAACAAGGAAATACCAACATGTTGATCAACCATGCTGGCAATATCAACGTTGCAAACAACGCTAGCACAATGATAACTTACCCCATGGGATATAATCCCAATGGGCAGGTCAACGTCGTCTGGCCTAATAGTAATAACCAAGTCAGTTCTTTACCACAATTTCAGCGAGGCAACCATGCATGACTAACCTGCCAATACACAGCACATAACAAATACGACTTTTCAGGTTAGTTAGTCTCAAATCATCTCGGAAACGAATGGATCCACTTACTATAACCAATCAGAATGCCACTACACCCGGTCATGGCATGCCTCCCATCTCTATGCCCCAACCCGGCGGAACGTTCATGAGTGCTCCTGCTGAAGTTGCTCCCTCACAGGCAGGCCAAGAGGACAAGGGCAAAAAGAAACAGTCAGAAGCGAAACGTAAAGAAGTGGTTAGTGCACAATGTCAAGTTAAACCAAAGTATGACACTAACACATGCACAGGATCTAAACAATATCCGCCATGCTTTCAACAGTCTTTGTGGCTACAACAAGGGTGCCAGAGCCATTCTCCCTCACTCACCCGGCCACCCAGAGTATAGTCCACAATATGCGCCTGGGAGTACTGTTCCATACTTTGACATGGATTGGTCCCGATCCCCACGATCTGACGCCAATCTGACAGTTTATGAAAACCTCATTGTACAGATGAGAGCAGAGGACCAGGTCAGAAAACCATTCAAGAAGGCTTGCTTGAAATACTCACCATGATTTCTAGGCAATTGAAGATGCTATGAAACGGCAATTTGAGAAGGCCTCCAATGACAACCTGAAGAAACTTCTCACGACTTATTTCGTGACCTGTAAACAGCAGTATACCGCACAAGTCGAAGAGGAGAAATGAGAGCAGAATGTAAAGTGCTGGTCAGGGAACCAACAAACCAGCAGGAAACGTGCAGTGAGTTTGGTTCAGTCACTGCGTTTTTTGTTAAAAATACGGGAGTGTGTCAATGGGTAGTATAGATATACTATCCTGACTATCCCAGCTGTACCTGTTAGTGTACTAACTATAAGTCAATGAAAGATAGCAAGTCCAGAATAGACAAGAAAGGTCAGCAATCGAAGGGTCAGACTTTTCGGCTGACACCGAGCACCCAACCACATGATCGTTGACCGACAGGAAAGCACAGAGATAGATAGCCTTCTCAACTATACTGACTCTCCTACTTTCTTTCTTGTCTGTACATATAGTATTATTCACATTATAGATGTAGTGTCTGAATGCAAGATACATAGAAAAAGATATATTTACCAGTACTACTACAGCCTTTATACTCTAATACCAAGTTCAACCGCCCACCAAGCTATGTCTATGTCCGCCCCACGCTCTAGTTCCACTCAATGCCGTGGACGTCTGATTCAACACCAGTCGTGACTCAACGCCGTCCCAGTTCCCAGAACCATGAGTGAAGATACACATCGCCGCCGTCGAAAGGTCGAAACCAGCATTACGTTCCCTGGAGTCGACCACACTCAGAAGGGGGACGAGTGGTATGACCTCTGGATTCTCAACCACATCAACGATGCGCAGAATCCCCGAACAACCTTGGTCCGAGGGTTCCTTCATCCGACCGACTGCGGTCAGAATCAGGTGCTTGTTGAGGTTTTGTATTGGTTGCTCCCGGTAAGTTCTCGTGTTGAAAAGATAAGTTGAATGACATACCAAAGGAAAACCCAGAGCCGTATCATTGATCTCCATCTCATGCGGACACGTGCTTGGATCCCTGCACCCTATGGCTCTGGTTTCGATGCTGCCCCCAGTCCTCTTGTTACCCTTCAGACACATGAAGGCTACGACAACCTTCCCGAGTGGACTCGGGGCACAATTCTTTGTCATCCGTTGCTCTTCCGCAAGGATTGAGGACAAATTGCCGTCTTGTTTACGAAGATCGCACATAGCATGATGTATGGGATCTCAGTGAGTTTTCTCAAGTCTATTGTTGATTATCAGTCTTTCAATAAAGACAAAGTCTGTCCTTCAGGGTGAGATGTTAGATTGGGCCAAATTAGCCTCTGTAAGCACTTACGACTATGATCGCACACCCCCGCTAACCTTGAACCATGCAGACTGGCACCTGGGTCAAAAACAAAGGCATCCTCGCAGGGCGTCAGTCTATGGCCAAATTCCCCTTCAGCAACGAAGATCCCGATTTTGTATTGGATTGATCTTGATTAGTGAATTAGTGAAAGTCTTCACCTGTATTAATATTTACGTTTGCAAATCAAATAATGTTTGCCAGCACGAATCAGACAAGCGCTCATGTCAGAGGATATAGCTATATATTGAATACTTCTTTTACAAAAATGACAGCAAGAGACAAGAAACTACATCTATTAACCTTTTCAGCAAAGAATCAAATCGAGAACTCTTAACTGTCTTACCAAGTAGAGAATACAGAACCAAAATTATACATGCAACCGAGGAATAGTCGCTGGGCGTTTGAAAGTATTGAGGAAAGTTCGGACATAGAAACGCGCAATCGATTCTTCCACTTGCACAACCGCTTGTTGGAAATCATTGCCATGAGTGAATTGAGATCGCAAAGGGAAAATGCCATCGAGAAGTACAGGCTTTGGACCAGGCCACTGCTTCATAACTTGAAATAAGGACTGCAGATGTGGGACTCGACCGTTGAGATTGGTCACTCCTAGACCCGTTTTTTTCCTGAGAAATCAATATGGAAGGGAGAGCCCAGCCAACAGTCACCTAGGGCTGACTGGCGTTGTTCCTAGTCTGCGTGCGGTAACAGGGAACAATCCAGAGCCATAAGTTCCAGACGGAATGATACCTCCGTGATTTCCCAGACAATTTCCTGTACCACTGTAGGACTCAGCTCTTCACTAGCTGCAAAATCTGTACCACGCCAAGTAACCGGAGCAGAGGACAAGTTCTCAAGCTTCAGTCGGATCCCGCTCCGAGTCTCATCCACATATTCCGCCAGTAGCTGATGCATCTCCTCATGCTTCCGGCCTGATTCTGTTTCTGTTGAGTACCTGATCCCAGCGGCCACAGCAAGAAGGTGTCGCCATTGCTGGTTGCGAAGGAGAGTGGGAACCGACCCAGCATGGCGAGATGAGAGACGGAAAATGAAAAGTTCTCTCAGCTTGAGCCAAGAGTAAGCCAATTGTCGTTTTGTTTCGTCATTGGGTGAAGATACGATCATATCAGGATCTGGGAGAAAATATCCGAGCTCTGAAGCTGGTAGTGTGGTGGACAAAGGAGCAAGCTCAGCCTGAGCCTCGCTCCAGACAGGGACTATGGCAGGGTTGAAGGCATTGGGGTGGAACAGGAACTTATTTCGCTCCTCTTGCTGGGTGGACTGCTTCGATTTCAGTTTTGAATCTGAGGAGAGGAAGAACTAGTGTCAAAAATGCACTCCAAGATGCGAGTTTAAGACTACATACATGGTTTTTTACAGCTCAAAGGTGCATGTGTAGACACGAGACCTCTTGCGACTGGGTCCACCAATGATGTTGATGACTTTTGAGATGAAGACGACAACGACAAAATGGAGGAAGCAGTTGATGAGCTTGCAAAGTTGCCGAAAATTGAGTACGAGTATAAACCACAGATGTAGCGTGCCATAGCCAGATATCGCTCAGCTTTGTGCGTCAGGCCCTGATAAACTATAGGATGCTCGGGTGACTCGTCTTGAGTGTCAATGAAGCCAGGGGCATCATGAAGTGGAATGATATGATTCGCGGATTCATCGATAGCGTCGACCAATTTGTCAATCCGGACAGTTGCCAGCTCTCGGGTGTGGCAAATCAACCAAACAGGAATGCCAGTCCGGAAGAGGTCATGGGCAGCATTGAGGTCGTCAACAAAGGCGCCCATGACATGCCTATCCACAGGGAAGTTGTGGTCCACCTCGCGAAGGCGTGATGTGTACACTGTTAACCATTTCCAACGCGCATGAAGCTCCAGGCATTGTTGTTGTAGACACGCCAGACACAGGAAACTCTCTGAACGGGACGCTGGTAGATCAAAGAGGTCCAAAAGTTTTCATATCTGATCATGTCCGTGGCGCATGTAGTAGTCTTGTTTTACGTTGTCCGAACACTGAAGTACGTTGTTGAGCAGTCTTTGACTCAATATTTGCAAGTGGTCGAGAAGGCCAGGCGCCAAAACACCCATTCCCATCCAAGGTTTGTTCAGATCGTGAGCCAAAAAAACATTGTCAGTTGGCCGGTACCAAGTTATATGGAGTTCATGGTTGGGAAGACTGGAAGGAATCGGAATGACAGCGAGGTGACCGATGGATGCATGGAAGGGTTGAGGGAAAAATAGGGGATCGTCTTTCCCAAAATGAAGATCCCAATGCATACGCATTTTACACATTTGAAGCGGCGGTGAGTATATGATTTCTATGTTCGGGCTGGTAACAAAATAGCCGAGATCTCCAATTACCGCGCCAGCAAGCCCTTCAAATGAACGTAGAGCTGTTGAAAGTCAGTAATACTACCACGCAACACGACGTCAAACTCACAAGCGCCCGGCTTGGCACTATGCGTTACCAAGTGGGGTTTTTGCTGGACCAGAGCAGCGGTAATAAGAGGAGGGGACTTCGTATGTCTGCTCAGCATTTTAGATTGGGTCGGGACAGACAAAATCAGTGGTCGAAATGATGGTCGGTTGGTTGGTCGGTTGTGCGCAGAGTCTTGTAGAGTGTAAAGTCGGAATAGGTAGAACTCGATGGAAAGATCAAAAATCCTTGCAAATCCGCCGCAGTACAGGATACCGCCGCACTTTAGGCTCCAAGGACCAATCAGACCAGCTCCAATCACACAAGCGCAGAGAAAATGTAGCCCCAGGAGAAGACTCATCCTGTCAACCTGGACCTGATGGGTGCTTTTGCCTACTCGCCGGACGATCTCCAGCGGTTGTTCTATGCTGGAATACCGGTGTGGTTTCCCCGTGAAGTTACACACCTCCCCTCCCTACGTGTTGACAAGCTGGTTAGGCCGATTGCAGAGACTGCGAACCAAATGCTACCGATGCGTCATTCGGATCGAAACGTCGACCTAGCAGATGCCGTGCCTCCTCACCGGTTGGTTTGGACTGGTGGGTGGAACCAAGGTGATCGATATGCCGCTATGGCACGTTTCATCTGCACCCTGCATCAATATCCAGCAATGAGTACTTGCCAAGGTCCCCCAGTCTCTCCTGCTATTGCTCTGGCCTCTTCGAGTTCTTCGAGTGTATCGCCCACAGCTTCAACTACTTCCACTACACAGCCGTTCGTCGACGTGTTGGGAAACGGTCCTGTCGTCATAAAATCCGACAAGAAAAAACCATGTACGTTGTGTCTCGACCGTGTGGACGTTTTCTGTTACTGACGATATGTATCTTCTAGACAGTAAAACGCGCTCGAATAAGTCAAAAGCTAACGTTGCTCGCAATAAATTTCTTCCTCTCGAGAACCCGCTTAATCCTGCAGCCGCGCCAGTGTGGTCGTCCGTCCTATCAGAACTGTCTGCTTTCCATGATTCCCGTGTCCCCGAAAAACTGGGATATTTCGTTCCACAGCCGGTGTCCCTTATCTCATCTGACAATGAACCCAGAAGAGCGTACCTGATTTCATCGTGGGTGAAGCTGCGACCCATTTTCCTTTGGATTCTGGCACACCCGGGTGAAACGTCACGCATCGCTTTAAAGGGGCCACAATGGCGGTCTATTCTAGACCTGGCTTCTGGTTTGGAGTACAAGGCGGGCCCCCATACCTCCAAGACGCACGTCGAGATGGAGCATTTGCTACAGAAACTCGTCTCCGATGGTCGCCATGGTGTTGTGCTTGACCTGCGTAAGCTTCCAGCGAGTCCTGCTTATTGGCAAGGACAGCAGTTGTCTCTGGATAAGCAGCCACCCGTGGAAGTGACTCGTCAGATCCTTTGGGAACTGTACGAAGTCAGCTTCCGGTTGGAAATGATGGCTCTCGATCAAGAACTGCTTCCCCAGTCCAATTGGGGCATTTGTCAGCTAGATTTATATTCTTGTTGGCATGGACTCCCTTTTGCAGCAGATCTTAGTTCTGGTAACATCGGACTCAGTTCGTCTTCTTTTGAGAAACGGCTTCCATTCGTTCAAGCTTTGCATACCGTCGTCAGAGGCTGGCCCGGTCCGAAACCAGACTTGATATCCTTCCCCTTTCCTCAGCAACTCACCGATGGGAGTGTCACAAGCGCTCACTTTGAACAACAAGTCACCGCGGTCGAGGAGGCGCTGGCTCGGGTTTATGTCCGCACTTTCTTCAATACTTTTGCTCGTCCGCCCACCATCCCTCACCGACTTGAATGATTGTTGGTATGGATGTAATGTGTATATTACTGGTGAGTTGGTTCTCTCACATACGGACTCACTGCCTAACATACTCATATGTTTCTAGTATTTATTATTGTTTTTGTGTAGCCCTCAATGTTATCTGCTAAGTGCTTTTTGCACAAGCTTTGTTTGATCAAAAATATGTTATGAGATTCTGATTTCGTATTGAGCTTTACAAGGTAATATACTTGGATGGATAACTGATTACATGAACTCGAATCCAGAGTCTTTCTCTTTCTCTCTGTGCAGAAAACTAGCTTGCAACTCGTGATCGGCAAACATTGCTTGGTCTTCTGCCCATGTGCTGACCTGGGCATTATTATGATTAGGTTAGTACTTCAAGCATGGGAAACTTGAATATCAAGTGCTCACCGATGCCAATTTGGCCCAGTCAAGGAGTAGGCCACGCACGACAGTCTATTCAAGGTGAGCTTACCCTCATTGATCCAACAATTAATGAACTCATGGAAATCTTGTAGGCAGGGCCGTATGCCGCCTGGTTGAACAAAATGGCCATTTGGCCACGGTCTTGTTGGAAACGGACTGGGCGAGTGAGAAGGCGTGTCCACTGTGGGGCCCCCTTGTTCCCAAGGTGAGTTTGCATAATGCATCTGGGACTGGGAGCGGCATACAAGCCAGAGGCGTAAAGCATGGGGATCTACACGCACACTCTAAGGATATGGAAATTGAAAGAAGGACCGAGTGCCTCATTCTATTGACAAAATCAGTACAAAGCATTGTTGGAGGGTGAAGAGTTTGCAGTACCAGTATGACCCTATCATCTATGAGACACCTCCACGAGTACTTGATGCTGACCGCAGTTGTTGGGGTGTAGGAAACCTTGGACCATGACGGTATTGGGATTGTTGGCGTCCTCCTTGTTGTCTTTGATCCACGCACTGAACCAGCGGTTACGACTCGCAACGGTGTTACGACTCGCAACGGTGTTACGAGGAAGAGCGTGAAGATGCGAGGAATGGGGTCCTGCACTGACAGTCCGGCGAACAGGGATCGCCATCTGACAAGAAACTCTATGGCCACACGCAGTTGTAGTCTGTGAGGGATGAGTGGGCATCTTGGTGTAGTGAATTCTGTTGGGGCTTAATTGACGGCTTGGTTTGCTGGGTTTATAAGGACCTTTTTTCAATCTATACTAGTAATAATACTAAGTTGATTCCACCAGGTATGTACTTTGATAAATTATCATGTACAGATAGTGTTTGTCTATGCGAAACTATACTTTATCAGTGATTTATGGTGTGCAGATGGCATTTCATGTACTTAGAAATTTCCTTGATCTATACTTGGCGATGTGGAACGATCATTTATCTATACTTGAGTACTACTGTTTGTCACAGGGTTGGGCAAGGAAAGACCAACTATCCTTGCCCAGTGATAGTTGGCCTGTACCATTATCTTTACATTGGTGTGGTATAGTTCTAAGTACAGGTGGTATAGAAAGTATTTATTAAGGTATAGGCACCCAGGTAAATTTGGGAGAAAACGCAGTGAATATAATGCAAAAGACACAAATAATCCAGATCTGGGTCTTCTTCAACTGGAATTGATGTGTCAATCCAATCCAAATCTCCTTGAACACTGGCAAGATATGCTGAACAAGAAAGGGGGCTGGGAAGGACCTGAAAAATTTCCAAATGGTACATGGACTAGTCATATCCTGGCAATGATTTCCCACTGGTGGATTAAACATGTATTGTAACCATCTCATCCCATTATAAGAACTGGCTCTCTCAAGTCCATCAACAGAGATGGCAGAGGAAACTAATTGAGCCATTTTCCAAAAGACATCTTTGCCCAGTCTTTCAAAATATTGATGTAGAAAAACTTTTGGGAGGTGTTTTCTAAGAAATCAAGATAGGCACACCATACAAAGGGCTCCCTCTTTTGATCTCCCTGGGTGAGTGCACTTAAAATAAATTCCAGTGCAGGCACTCAGTCGGAGGGTTTCTGCCAGGGTGCTTTGAGTGACGATGGAAGCAACAAACCAAGAAGTGGAAACATTACAAGGGGATGAAAACAATGAAGAACACTTGGATCCAAAGGAAGAAGAGCCCATAGGGCTTGTCCACATGCATACGATGAGGGACTATTGGAATCCGAAACAATTTGAGATAAAACATGTTTCAGATCAATGGTTAAACCTTCCTTAATTCTGTCAACATAACTGTGAGAGAGGATCCCAAGTGTCCCCATAGCAATTTTCTGAACAGAGCTGTTGAAGGATTTCATCAACCATGACAATATGCTAAAGTCACTAGCTGCGTTCAGAGTTGGCATTGCAATGCAACGCATAACGCCGCTATGCGTTACGGCCTGGCCAAACAAACGAATTGGGATACTTATGTCATCACCACATGACCATGACACCGGACTAGTACCTATGATTATCTGTAGTTTTATCGATAATAAACCTTTCTTCTTTACTCCCTCGTCCAACACCTAGTACTCTAGAGTCTTCTACATGTCAGAGAACCCCGGGGAGCCTGCCAAGCACAAGCATCGCCCCAAACAGGAGTCGCAAATTCCTCCGATCAATTGGAAAGCAGATAACTGTAAACTCAAATGGGCGCTTCTCGATGGCATGCTTGATCCGAAGAACTTTAAGACAATATTTGGCCAGGAAAAGGGGGAGGTACATAAAAGAACTGTTCATAACGTACATCTCATGTATTCCCCATACAGAATACCACCAAAGAGCCCAAAATTGTCGCTTATCAATGCATGGCTGCATCTATTGCTCCGGAAGCAGCAAAAATCAGTGAGACCGAATCCGGAAGTAGGTGTAAGTCAAGAGGGGATAAGTGAGTCAATTTTTCTTGTTCTTTTTTTGTGCTAACGACATTCTAGTCTTATCTCGGTCTACAAGGAACAAGCCAAACGTCTGCGACAAACTGGTGATGGTATCCGTGACCCAGATTCACCTTCCGATGTGTATCTTGTTGACTACATTGGAGCCGACGGTCCTAATGAGTCAAACACAGATGAGATCAAGAATATTTGGGGTATCTCTGGTGCTTTTTTTCTTCTATTGACACCAAATTTGACCTTGTTATTTTGATGAGATCAATCGTGACTTTCCCTTCTTCAGTACTATGTACCGAAGGATTGCTCAGCGTCCCAATATGACCCCTCCCCCTGTTACCACTGGTGTAGGTCCACAGGGCCGTACAGTCACTCATCTGCAGCCACCAGAGGTTCCTGGGTTTGACAACTTGGTCATCGATTCAGAGTTGCTTTCTCAGTCTCACTCGGTGGATGCATCTGATACTCTTTGCTCTGATGTGGCTGCTCCAGTGAGTCCGCCAGCAGCTTCTCAGTTTACAGAGGTAGGTACTTGATCTCCGCTTACCAGGATCCAGCCCAAGGTAAAGCAGACACCTGCTAAACCTTTGACTTTCATTATGGACTCTGCTATTCAAAATGCAAAATCTCAGATCAAGAAAGCAAGTGCCTCGAAGAAGAGATCGATCAAAGAAGTATTTTCAGACCTTCCGCAGTATGTATTTCATTGATGATTAATCTTTTCTCTAAGCTAACTTGAATCAGTGATCAACAGAAACATGCTCTGCAGCGGCAGAATCATCTTGACGAGATGCATAATCGTGAGATGGCTCACAAGGAGTGAGACCAGATACTTCAACGCTGGCCTTCTCATTAAGGAAGAGGCCCATGACAAGCTTCGAGAGATTGATGGGGTTACGACACCAACCAAATCTTCTCATAGGTCTCGTTTTTGTTCTCCTTCTTTGGACCTTCCACCAACAAGTCCTGCTCATGGTTCATCTCCTATTGCTGATAATATTGAACATTAAGGCTCAGCATGGATCCCAGTTTTTCCTGGTTAACCTGCCGGTTATCCATGGGAAAGCCGGCCGGTTCTGGTAATTTTAAGTATCCGGATCTGCAGATACAGATACTTGCGGATACCGGTTTGAATTTTCAAAAAAATGCAAAAACCGGCAGGTACTGGGTGTATCCGGCATACACAATTAGTAACTTCTAATTGATATAATTTCTGTGTACATGATTCTTTTTGTCAACCTTCTGCCCAGAGCTTGAAATAGTTGCAGAAATTTGGTAATGAAGTGCCATTTATTCATTGTATGTTGTGTTTAATCAGTTCTATTAATGAATACATTTGAACTTTTTTAGTCATTAAATGATATTTTGAATACAGTTTGATGTATTGACTTTTAAAACATGTCCTAGAAATGAAATTTGTACAACTTATCAATTCCCACAATGTGGCATACTGATTGTATTTTTAGAATGGCTTCTTGCCTTGGAAATTTAGGGTGCCACAATTTTTGGGACACTAAATAAATAAGCAAGAAGCAATTTTTGTGACTACTTCTAGAAATGAAAAACATGCATTTGGACTATTCCTAACTAACAGTCAAATAATTACTCAAATCCATGCTCTAGAGGCTAAGATATTGATGATTCTACATAAATCAAAATTTTTACATCATAAGAAATCAATTCAAACTTAAAAAAGATGGTTTAGACTTGATTAATTTACTGTTTTGGATTCAAATGTTTCATACTGACACATGAATAAATTTTTATACCTATTTTTCACTAATATTTGAAAGAAAATTTGCATTCTATCTGCAGGTATCCGCGGATACCGGTTATCCGGCCCACAAAACCGGACGGATACAGGTTTGGATTTTGGGAAGTCAAAAACTGGTCATCCGCGGATGTATCTGTCCTGAGCCTTAATGAACGTAATACTTTAATGTGTCGGTCATATTCTGGTCCTCTTGATGGTGCTTAGCTTATCTCTGGCATTAGTACATACACTCATTTAGCCTTTCATTCATTCATGCATATTGTATCCTATAGCTTTTTAATCTAAATTGTCAGATGGTTTGCTATAATATGCAAGTAGTTCCATAACCAACTGCTGTCTTTTCTGCTCTCCAGCATCCTCTGAGAAAGGTTCCTCATCATGTTCACCATAGAAGTTACCATCTTTCTCCTCCTCTGAACAGTGATGTAGAGCTGCAAACAATTCTCCAGAGTCCAGACTCCAAACCTTCTACATCAATACATAGGTTATGCAAGATGATTGCCACAGTAACCCAATGTCCTGCTTGTGTATGATCACGGGCTGAATTAATGGTTACTCGAAGTCCAAGAAGGCACTGGAAGCGACCTTTGAGAGCACTCATACAATGCTCAGAACGGACTCGAATTTGGGAAACTATCCTGTCGAAAAGAATATTCTCAGGACATAGTGCAGCAGGCTTGCGGTGAATTGGGATCATTTGTGGAGTAATGTTATATGCTGAGTCTGCCCATGCAAATTCTTCATCATGAAACAGAAATTCTGGATTCTTAAAGGCACATGTATGCTCAAAAGCTGCAGTATCATGTGCTGAACCAGTAGATCCATGTGAATAATCCACAATACGAAGATTGGAAGGAGTATTCCCAATCTAAGAAAATTGGTTAGCTTACAGTTGTAAAACTGATTTCAGCATATCTGCACATTTAATCCATAGGTGGATTTCCAAGTATAATAAACAGATCCTCCTCCCAGTCCTGGTTTTGAGTACAAGACAACAATGGTTCCATCATACATAAGATATCCTTCCCTCCACAGCCCTTTGAACCCCACCTCCTTCTCAACCCATGCCTTCTCAACCTCCTTCTCTTCATCTGTCAACTTGTGAACAAACATATCATGTAAAGACTCGATTGCAGTGAAGTATCTATTGGTGTATTCAAGAACAAATCCCTCAGAAATTCCACATTTACGGGCTATATTGATTATAGAAGCACCATTTCCATACCGGCCCATACGGAATAAGGTAACAGCTAGCTGGAGGTCGACAGGTACTTGAGGGACATTGGAATTGTTGGTAAAGATAGGGTGATTTTGGATTAAGGATAAAATGACTTCAAAGACAAGTGGTGAAACCCGAAGCATTTGAATGAAGTGGTAATGATGTTCAGGGTTTTGGACATACTCCCAAGCAAGGTGAAGGCTTCCAGACTTTGGTACTTCTGTCCAAGGACGAAGATAACAAGTATCTCAGAGAGCTTCCAGGACAGTGGCATCAAATTTGAACCTTGCCAGCATATCCTCAGGGTCTTGGAATGAGTCTCGCAGCAGCATATGAAGCATATAGCCAGACCTGAGCTGTTCACGATATGTCTGTTCAGACATGTTGAAGGGAAAAAGAAAGAAACTGTATTTTAACCTTAATCTAGGTTTATATGATAAGCATTGGAGTCATGTGATTACTATCCCAATTTGTTTGTTTGGCCAGGCTGTAACGCATAGCGGCGTTATGCATTGTGTCACAATGCCAACTCTGAACGTGGCTACTGTTACAAGGCCAAATGAAATGAGGACTTGTTATTACTAAATGCGACTTGTGCAAGTGGCTGTGCCAATACCTCATGTCAACTCCATATGGAAATTTCTCTGTACGGACCGTATTGCCGCCTTTGACAGCACTGCGCAGTGTCCTGAATCGAGCATCCCTCTGAGAAACTGTTAACCCCCAATATCTATCACACTAGCATACTACTCAGGCAAGAGATTCTTCTCCTGCTTACAGTGCAGTTATAGTCCAAAGCTCAGACCATGGGATTACCACACACTCATCCCGCCATTTTCAAGTAAACAGAAAATGAAGGCCTCGTATCTGCGACACACAGTGATGGCCCACTTCTACCTTCATCTTGTGCATGGTATGTGGCAGCACGTTTCTCAGCATCAGCAAGTGATGCCTCTCGATAAAGGGACTGACCAAATTTGTGACGGAGACCCCAAACAGCATGGAAGGTGTATAATGTTAAGGGTGTTTTGTATGGGCAATTAATAAACCACAGTGGAAGCGCTGGAAGGAGATTGACAATGATCAGCACAAAAGTCAAGACTATCACAGCATCAACAATTCCCCCAATAATTGAACTGAGGTCATGAGAGGTCAAGAGCAGACAAGGGTAAAACGAGGGAGGAGGAGTCAAGGAGGGACAAAATGGACAAGATGCAAAGGGAAAAGGGCAAAGGAAAAGCTTAACTGTTATTGTTCACTAGTAGTATTTTTTTTACAAATCTCTATGTCGTATTGGCTGTACCTCAAAATATATTGAATCATTATTTATACTCTATGTGCACAGTATAGCAGGGCTACCAGCCCTACTGGTAGATTCATTATTCAATCCCTGTTTTATGTTCAAATCACTTTTATCTTCAATTTCCTCATTTGACGTGCTTGATGCACGTTTACCCCTATTCATGTTTACTAAATTCTATTACTCATCAGGTACATCTCTTCTAACCGACACTTAGACTCGACGCCTGAACCACTCTTCACAGTGACACCTTGAGCAACCTCCTGGCCGTGTCGTATTATCGTCTAGTGGTATTCTGGTGGAGGGAATAAGGTTGTAACAGGAGATGTATCTGACCAATTCACGTTTTTATCACATGTATGTCCCAAATGCTGTTTTTACTTTAATTACTGTCACTTCCCCCCATTCGAACTCAAGTCCATTCATTCGTATACTTACTGCTACTCTGTCTTTCATGTGTTTACACATTTTACGATACTTTTGGGGCGCGCATGGACCATCGTATTTACTATGAAAATGGTTGTAAATTGTAGTAAGTAGTAAAATTCACCTCTCTATTGCTGGTCATTATCTTCGAGCCTGAGCCTGAGCCAATATCCGAGCCCTTTCTCTTTCTTTCTCTGAGCCCTTTCTACTGTTTTCGAGCCTCAAATAATTCCTCAAGGTCCTCAACATATATATCTTGCGAGCCTCGTGTACATCAAGGGTCTTGTAAATATATACTTGTCCCGGGAACCTTCTCACTGTCAACCATGTTTCCCATCACCTTAACTCCCTTTTCCATTTCTCTTTTACCCTCTCGCCGTTTCCCTACTTAGTCCTCCTGCAGCCCTCGCTTGGGCTATCTCTTTTTTTGTTAACAGGATGCTTGCAAATGACCCTTTTGTCTGTCTTGAAAGACAAGGGTCAAAATGTTCCACACCCGAATCAGATCATGCTAACGATCAGGCTGAAGTTGAGATGAACTATGGACAGCGTGGACAGTCTTCCTGGCTTCCTGGGTCAAAACTGGTACCAGTCAATTTCATTGCCAGATTGCACGGCTTTAGAGAGACTTGGGTTCTGTCAGGACTTGTAATTAATTAATAATCATGGTGTATTATCTGTATCACTGATTAATAAAGTTCCAGTGTTCAAATTCTTTCACTTGAGACTTTGGTTCAATAGAAGCGGATAACTCTGGGGAGCTCCCCAGAAGTCTTTGACAGTGGGGGGAAGTCCCTGAGACATAAGAAATACCTCAGGGAATTCCCTCATGTTATTGAGGAGACTGGGGATTTCCCTGGTGCTGATGAAGATGTAGGGAAATCCCCAGGGTAAAAGGAAATGTAGGGATTTCCCTGGTCCTTATAAGATCCTTGGGATTTCACTTAGGGATGTGGGGATTTCCCTCATCTGTGTAACACTCAGGGAATTCCCCAAAGACCCCACTCAGGGAATTCCCCAAGGGTCTTTGGGGAATTCCCTGATGTTTATAGGATTGTGGGGAGTTCCCTGGCCTTTATAGAATTGTAGGGAAATCCCTGCATCAGGAAAAAGTCCCCTAGGCCAAAGACTGTCAAAGTCGACCATGGCTTTAGGGTCAAATTGAGCGTGTGCCATGGCTGATTTAAAGTGCCATAGCTATAATTTTTCAGTCCTGAGACTGCTCCAGGAGTGTCTAAGAGTGTCCCAGGAGTGTCCCAGGAGTGTCTAGGAGTGTCCCAGGAGTGTCCCAGGAGTGTCTAGGAGTGTCCCAGGAGTGTCCCAGGAGTGTCTAGGAGTGTCCCTGGGGAGTGTCCCAGGAGTGTCTAGGAGTGTCCCAGGAGTGTCTCAGGAGTGTCCAAGAGTGTCCCAGGAGTGTCTCAGGACTGACAATTTATGGCCATGGCACTTAAAATCAGCCATGGCACACGCTCAATTTGACCCTAAAGCCATGGTTGACTTTGACAATCTTTGGCCTAGGGGACTTTTTCCTGATGTGACCTTGATAAAAGCCAAAGGGAATTCCCTGATGTTAATAAAAATATGGGGAAATCCCTGGCTTTTATATAAGTGCAGGGAATTCCCTGATATTAATAGAAATCTGGGGAAATCCCCTGACCTTTATTAAAGCCCCTTGGTACTGCCAAGCAGGTCAGTAAGAAGAGTAGCTTATGTATATTCTTGACTGGCAGGAGTTATCTCTTGTCAACATGTAACACATGCTCCCACTACATTTCTGGACTGTAAAAACTGATATAGGTGTATGACCAGTTTAGTTGATTAGTTCCTTATATATGGCACTATGTATTGAGGTTATCCAATTTTACTTGATTGTGAGTATAATTGTTTTGGTTTATGACAATGATGGTTAAGGAGTGAATCTTATAAAGGCAAATTGGAAAGAAAATGGTAAGTATATTCCTGCAGTACACTGGGTGCAAATTTGTGTAATTCCTCGGAATTACGGAAACATTACAGTGGAATTATGCTAGGAATTACTGTAAAATTTGGAATTACAGTGGAAATACAATAATTTCATTGTAATTCCTATTATAAATCCTCTGTAATTCTTCTGTAATTCCAAGGAATTACACAAATTTGTTCCCAGTGGTATAAAACATGAAATAAATGGGGAGAAAGTGTGAGATGTGACATTTGGGGAATTCCCTAGACCACTGAAAAAGGCCTCAGGGATTTCCCTAGTAAGGTCCTGGGGACTTTCCTGAGCTTATAGGTACTTCCCTGGTAGGGTCTCAGGAAATTCCCTCCAGGCCTGGGGAAATCCCTGACACCAGGTCTGACCTGGGACTTTTATACCTCTCAGGGGGGTCTTCTGCAAGGGGAAATGTACCTAATTAGGTCCTCTAGGGGGGGTGCCTGAAGTGATGTTGACAATGGCATCGATCCACAGCCAATCTCAATGCTGCTTGACTGATTATGGTTAGTTGTACCCATACTGTACTATTACGACCAAAAGTTTGGTCACTTTGGCCGTGACGTGATACTTTTGGTAGGGAACAAGCTCAGAGGGCTGGATGATGCGTTACACAATGCTTTGCGGCCAAAGGCCGCACGCAAAAATTAGTTCATTATGCTGATCCGAGCTCGGGCCGTGTGACGGAATTATTAAGGTAGGTGTTCGGATGTGCATGTGATGCATTACGATTTATGAAATGACCAAAGTTCAGGGGGGGTGCGTTATGCATTACGCGAACTTATGGTCGTAATAGTACAGTACTTTTTCCCTTTATCACCTGTCACTTGTTGGTCTTTTTTTGTCGCTTTGCTCACATCAATGTCTTCATTACTTTTCCTGGCTTCCACTGCTCTTTATCCACCATTGTTGTACTGGTACCATTGTTGCATTATTGTTGATCAAAATGATATGTTTGTCACTATTGTAATCTGATTTACTTCCTGTGAATGATTCTATTGCCTGTTCTTTTGTCTGCATACTAAGATATTGCCTGTGCTTCAAGCTGTTCCTTGTTTCCTGATCTATCGCGAAATATTCATGGTTTCAGAACATTTTATTTGATTTGTGATATGTTCATCAATCCACGTAATTCTGTTCAATTTGTGAGATATCACCAAATAAAGTCTGATTTGCAAAGTATTCTTTGTTTTCCCATAAGTTGTTCATTTTGCGATATGACTTTTGTTTCCAGATTTACCAGTCATTTTGCAGTATATTCCTTGTTTTGCATAGTTTTTTCCGTCATCGATACGATGAAAAATGTCACGAAAAATTTCCCTGGACTGGCATATGTTGGGCATAAATTTTTGCACTTTGAAAACATGGGAAATATCGCAAAATCGACCATGAATATCCCTTATATGGCCTTTTTCAGTTTTTGTGGTGCTTAGATGCATTGTCATCTTCATAGTTACATTGTCATAGTGCTATACTCATAGTTACCTTATCTTTACTAGTATATAGGTAGGTAGAAATCATGTACCAACCTCATGCAATATCCACAAGCTCAAGGCAAGCGCAATGCAAATTATCCAGCTCCATGTAATGTGGTCTTAGACATAAAACTCCAATTCTAACACAATCACATATTGTGGTGGCTAATTCTAACACACTGTAGAATATGTGCTTTGGTAGAGGACATCCAAATCAGGAATTGATTTTTTATTGTTTGATGTCTGACATCAAAAAATTCACTTGGGACAAGATTTCCCAAAAACTAAATATAATCCCGATCTTGCAATGCAGTAAATGTATGAATGTAGGGGGTATGGAGGCTGTGAGTGGTTGTAATATGCTCCCCTTTCCCTCGATACTCCTGTACGGGTGGACTGGCTTATTGGAATTTGAGGAATTTATTAAAGGAGTCAGTGTACATGAAAGTTCTTTCATCTGTTTGACTACTAGCACTTATGTGTGAACAATTACATATTGTGATGCCTTTTCGCCGCCACGCCCAATTATATGTATGTACTATACTGCGTACTGGGTAATAAAAACAGTGTGTCATTAAGCCGCTTGTCGGCCCACCCCCCACATAGATAGTATCAAAAATGGAAGCAAGAAAAATAGGATATAAAAACCCAATTGGTCCATCAATGCATTTGAAATGAATGCTTTATGAATCATCTTTTCATCAACTTTCTTCTGATCTACCTGTAAAAGCGTTACGGGATCCGGATAATCTGTGATTACATCCTCCCTTCCGGCAACTTGAGTTCTTATGTCATGTGCTAGTTTGGAAGCTGCTGTAGATTGCTCAAAATCTTGCAAAAACTTCTCCTGCGTTTCCACCACTTGATCAATATGAGTTCGATTTAAGCTTTCACCCCTGAGAAAGAAAATTAAAATTTTGTAGAATCAAACGGTAGATTAACTTAACCATGCAATTGCCAGCGCTTTCGATGTGCGAACAACATTTTTTATGATGCGGCCTAGAGGTAAACATTTTCAGATTTCGATGCAGCTTAATAGGAAGTAATATACCGTTAAAGGGTTTACTAGCCAACTCCCTGAGATCGGATTTACTAAGGCTGACACCATCTCTGCTATCGTCTACCACTTGGCCACCTGCTAATTTGATAAAAGCGGACCAAACAGCAAAGCGACCTTCTTCATCCAACTCTGGATAGCTTATGGCTAGATTTGAAGCTTAATTAGAGCTTGAGCTTGTGTGATGTCTGAGCCTACTCACCGATGGAAAAACGTGAATAAAACGCTTCATCAAATGATTTGATCCGGTTGGTCGTTAGGAATAATACGCCACGGTGGTATTCCAACATTCGTACTCAAAAATTAGGGATTAGTTGAATAGTCTAATTGATAAATGCATGATTGACTAACATGCAACTGATACCAAGGAGTTTCTATACAGCTGTGGTTTTTTCAGATGTTTAAACTTTATCCAAAAGCAAAAGGTATGCTACTAACCTCGTTAAGACTGCGCTTCTCCAGAAAGACCTGATGAAAACCGGAGATCAAACTCAATTGCAAATATTAATGAGGAAGAAAAATTGAATACATCGGCTTCATCAATTAATAGCACAGCATCCCACACCGAAGCTAGCTGCTCAAGAATCAAACATTGTACAATCAAAAGCAAAATTTTTCGTACAAACCTTTAGGATTCGTCTGAGATTTTCTTCCAGGTTAGAGGGAGTATGGGACATCTCGCTGGATCCAACCATATACAACGGCCGTTCGAGACTTTCCGCAACTGCTTCAGCTGTTAACGTCTTTCCGCTGCCCGGCGGCCCGTGTAGCAAAGCAACCTGAGTATAAATTGATCTGAAATGGCCAGCTCTCTTTCCCATATACTCACCAGTCCTCCCCCTTTACCAGAAATCACATCACTCATCATGTTTGATGTGACGTCGTTTCTGGTGGCCTCGACCAGGGCTCTGATCATCGTCTGCAAAATCGAAATCAACTCGATAATTTAACTTCATTTCTAGTCGGCAATACCTTGACACCATTATTTAATACGAGATGGTCCCAAGCATTTCGATCAAATACCGGATCTCTGATTTCATCCACGAGAAACGTTTCCCATCTTTGGTTTGACAGATTGTAGCCACAGACATGCTCAGGCAGTAAATGTAATTCCTCTTCTTTGAGGTTCACTGTCCTGAAACAAAAGTCAACTATTACAAATACTTGGATAACTTTCTGAAACGCACTCACGGATTACTTCGAGTTGCTTATTTGGGTGGATAGTCAGGTTTTAAGATATAATCTTCAAAATCGATGGCAATTAGATAGAATTTAAAAAAAAAACATATTTAGAGCTTACAATGTTACCAGGATTTCGACTTACGGGTATCCCTAAAAATGCTGTTTCTTCACAAGCGCCAGAACTGATTACTTGAGAAAACGTACGGAGGAGGAGAATACGGAACTCGAGAATATGGATTTCTATCTACATATTCCGTGTAGGCGGCATGATCAACCATGACTCGGCTCTGGATTATCTTTAGACACCGTTGATAGAAAAAACACAATCATACCTCTCGATCTGGGAGATAATGTAAGTAAGCCCCGGTAGGAATAAAATATCCAATACTAGGCCTAGGTGAAAAGAACTCACAAAATTTATAATGCACTGCTTCACTGGCAAGAGTGACAAATTTCCGTCCACGTGCTAATAACGTGATGTCAGCAAAAACAGGAGAATTCAAAAGGAAACTCGTACTCGCGAGTTTGTCTTTTGTTTCCTCATCTAAATGTGTGACAGGAAGGTGTGAAAGGTCCTTTACGTCCTAAAAAAGGCGTCGCAATTGAAAACAGTTAAACTGCGGGAAAATGTGTCTTTACCTTAAATTCTTCAATTTCAATCTTGCGTGTCTCCTGCCAATAAGATTTCCCAGTCCAAATAATAAAATAGCCTTCAATGCGGAATAGCCTCTCCGAAGATATCGGTCTAGACAGCGAATCAGAAACTACTTTTTGTGCTGCTTCAACATCGTACCTATGGCGCATAGAATAGTCCCCCGAGCTAACATACTCAGTCCGGGTAACGACGAGCGCTCGCTAAATCCAGCGGGATGGAATCAACCATATGCATTGTCGTTTCTTAAACAATATTACCCACCGGTTGTTCGAATTCCCCGTGTTTTTGCGAGTAGCACAAATGATCATTCGGTTTAAAATAGTAAATGAGCCTGAAGGTTGATGTGTTGAGTACAGAGAATCCCATCAAATGTCCAACTGACAAGTCAAAAGAGATAAAGCCATCTTTCTTTTCAAGTGTGAAGCGCTCTTCACTGACAAAGGAACAAAATTAGTCAATCGGTGGAATCGTTAAAAATTCACGCTTACACGGGTTTGAATTCTCCCCGGAGATATTCTAAGAAAGCTCCCACGTGGTCCACTACCTCTTTAATCTGCTTGGTGAGATCTCCGCTGTTTATTGCTAAACTGCCATTAGTTGAAGTAAGACTGACGGGAAAGACTGATTAGATTACCGTGAGCGCCGGGAATACCGAGAGATTGAGCAAGATCAACTTCCTGTTTGTGCGCTGACAATAATGATTTTGCTTCATTCAACCTATTCTCTAGTTCCGTGAGTCTAGGAAAGAGATCTTTGACCGTATAAAAAGGTGTCTCGTCGAAGAAGCCTGAATCTCCTCTAACCGAAGTTCTATAGAAATATGAATCTCTATCAGCTTTGACGTCCCTATTCGGATGAGTCCTACCTTAGGAAACGCAATAATGGCTTGCTGAAGTCGCTAACAACAACAGTCGGCTTTACTGAAAACAGATTGAGCACCTCCACTGTTAAATGAACTTGTTCACATACACTTTCTAAAATCATCGCGGGTAGTAACACAAAACCAACAATCTCCCGTCGAATTAGACGTATGTGGATCCCAAGGAAGATATTTGTTTTTTTCTGGGTCCCAGGTCTGAAAATGGTGAACGTAATGAGCGTACTTGATGGTGAATTTGCGGTCATCGGGCTTGCTTTCGTCGGGCTCGTCATCGTTGTTGACGCTAGGTGAAGTATCACCTTGTTTAGAGACAGACTCAGCGAACGTAGACATCTCCTCCAAGATAAATCTAGGGGTGTAGTAGTGGAATGGGTTGGGTAGATCACCGTATATGTATTCCACGCCTCGTTTCATCTATAAACAAATAGGAACTCGCCGAAGAGTGATTTATATATGCACACACCCGGCACCTCGAAATTTGCGCGTCGCGCGTGATTTGGGTGTCAAAATCTGCATGTTGCGTGTCGGAGATTTGCAGGTCGTATGTTTTAGAATATAGATTCTGATCAATAGGCCAAATGGGCCATCAATTCGCATGGAAAGGCCGTAATTCGTTCTGAATGCAGTTCTGATTTGAAGGATTCTTTGCAATGTCACATGTGGAAGATTTATGGTAAGATAAGCTGTAAGATAAAACTTAAAGGATTCATGAAAAGCAAGCAAGCTGGATTTTAGGACCTCTTAACTCTGGCTCCACTTGCAAGTAACCCTCATTTTGTCTGTGCTTGCACTCTCAAACCATTCCTCATATCATTGCCTTCCATTCCTCATATCATTGCCTTCCATTCCTCATATCACATTGCCTTCCATTCCTCATATCATCAACTTCCATTCCTCATATCATCACCTTCCATTTCTCATATCATCAACTTCCATTTCTCATATCATCAACTTCCATTCCTCATATCATCAACTTCCATTCCTCATATCATCAACTTCCATTCCTCATATCAGAGTCCTGGTCTAACATTATGAAAATAGCTGTCATATTGATGACACAGCTCCAGCTGTCTTCGACCATGTCAGGTACATGTGATCCTGTTGTGATCTAAACTTATCATACTAAAGGGTTTCATTTCTCATTGAAGGCACAGCTCCAATGGATCATTCCCGGTCCATAACTTCTCTTGTTGATGATCTATGCGTCAAAATTTGCAAGTCAATCAAAGAAGGAGGCCATCACTTCGTGTGACAGATACGAGGCCATGAGGACGTCGGACCGGATGCCTAAAGGGGATAGCATCTAGTACAGCACAGCCACTACTTGCGAGCCCAGTCAGGACGAGTCCCCAAAGGGCCTCGTATTTCACGTAAATGTGCCCTCAGACTTGGAGCTTTGTGTTTTTGTAAAGTATAGCTTTCTAATAACAACATCGATGAACATTGATCCCATTCTAAGACCGGAGCATTTCACATCAATAGCACAAGCTGTGCAGTGGAGCGTACCTTAGACCCGTCTTGGTGTCAGGGTGCGACGTCGGAGTTATCCATGTGAGGGAATTCCTTCCATCAGATTTTGCTGTGTCAGTTACTCCTGTTTGATATATAAGGGCGAAGAAAAACATCTCCTTAGATCATCGGAACACCTGAAATTGAGTGAATGTATGTATCTAAAAAATTATTTTCACTTTTTCCCATTTAAACTAATGAAACACAGCCTAATTATCAATTTCCTATGCGAAGAGGATAACCCAGTATTCCCGAAGGTATGTGACAATGAGAAGAAATTTGGTTCAACCGATGATTTTACTTTTTTCAGTCTGTGATCAAAGTCATTTCCCGACTATTTGATTCTTGGTCTTCATTATATGCGGATAATCCAATATGCGACTACTCTCAACGTCTACCCTGACACTTACAGAATTCTATACCGTTATTCCCCCGTATGCCATTCTGTCTCATACCTGGGGAGAACAAGAAGTTACATTCCAAGACATTCAGACTCCCAAGGAAGCCAGAAAAAAAAAAGAGGGTTATGCGAAGCTACAGGGCGCCTGTGCGCATGCAAGACGGTATCAGTTTGACTACATTTGGATTGATACTTGTTGCATTGATAAGGAGAGTAGCACGGAGCTATCCGAAGCGCTCAACTCTATGTACAAGTATTACCAAGGTGGTCAGGTCTGTTATGCGTACTTGTCTGATGTTAAGTATTGTGAAGACCCCAATCCGATTGGATCAAGTTTTCGGCGGTCCAAATGGTTCACTAGGGGATGGACTCTTCAGGAACTTTTGGCACCACCTGTGGTTGTTTTTCTTGGGGAGGAATGGAAAGAAATTGGATCCAAATCCAGTTTACGCAGCCTTATAACAGCAATTACCGGTATTCCTTCCCGAGTACTCCTGAGCAGTGACTACAGGAACATCAGTATTGCCCAAAAGATGTCCTGGGCTGCGTGGAGGAACACCAAGAGGATAGAGGATAGAGCTTATAGCTTAATGGGGCTATTTGGGGTTAACATGCCCCCAATATATGGCGAAGGAGGCGAAAAAGCCTTCTTGCGGCTTCAACAAGAGATCATCAGATCCTCCAGTGACCGGAGCATCTTTGCTTGGAGTGTTCAGTCAAATGAACATGAAGAATGCAATGGTAGAGGGCTTCTGGCACGCTCCCCTTCTGACTTTCGAGCCTCTGGTGAAGTAGGCATCTCCGACATCGGAGAAGTGGACGAAAGGACATCCTACTCAATGACAAACAATGGTCTCCACATACATCTACCATTTCGGAACTCAGGCGATCATTCCGACCTACATCAAGCCTATCTCCACTGCCGTTCGGAAAAAACGGGGGAGTGTGTATATATCTGGCTCCAAAAACAATGTGGGCAGCAATATGTTCGCTGCAAAGCAAATGAACTGGTGCTGAAGCAAACCGAAATTCCCCTCGATGAAATGAGGGAGATATTTGTCAAGGATGTTGAGAGCACCATACGTAACATAACTGACGTATCACCTTCTGTTACCCCATCACAATACATTATCAAGAAACTCCCATCATCCTGTAATTTTAACTGCGACAGGCTGTTGTTCAGAACGGATCATCCGTCACACTGCTATTACCCCCAGGAACTTCCCACAAAGGATGGTTGGATGATCTCTACTAGAGAAGACTTGACAAATGATGGACTTGCTCTCAAATTTAGAACTGATCACCAGGAAGCATTTATAGTGCTGATTGGAGTCAAAGATGGGGTAGTATTTTCAAACATCGTCACCGGTCCAGATTGTGCCACTTCGGAGCGCATAACCGGACCATATTACTGCTACGGAGGTGAAGATTGCCGTTATCGGGACAGGGACCTAAAGCAATTGCGCCACGGCGGGGCTGTTCAAATGATATTACAAAATACTCCACACCCGAGGACAAAAATCATCGAGCTTTCTATTATCGTTGATGATAAAGGCCTTCCAACTACCAGCTTGATGAAGGACTCCCAGTCACCCGACTTTGGTTTTATGATAGATGTTGGGATCTGCAAACAACTCGACGTCTATCCAACTGATTTCTTCATGAATCCAGGTCAATGGGGATCCAGGTCATTCATTTCAATTGATCTAAATGAACGACGTCCGTGCCGTCTCATGATATTTCAAATATCCGACCTGGAATTCACCAAATTTGGAGTGGTTTTTGGAATCGATGGGTCAGAGGCATGGATAAGTACATTCAAAGTTAGTTCACTACTGCCTGACAGCTTTCCCAACATTTTGAAATGGCACTATGATCATAAAGTTCCAGGGACCGAGCAGAAGTTGGTGATTGAAGATGAAGGTAATCCCAGAGAGGAATATTGTGTAACAGTCTCGATCGGACGTAGAAAAGTGGTTCAAGTCGGATCTCACTGGTCTCGGATACAAGTTGAAAAGATAGATAGAACTGCTATACAAAATTGTATTTAATTAATTATGTGACAAATTATTCTACAAAGTTTGAATCTAACAAAAAGGCTCGAGACTAACAAAAAGGATACTGTACCATTTTGTTCTATTTGCGAGGGCATTGTTACTGCTACGTGCCCTCATAAAAATACAAGAGTTACAAGTTACATATGCTAATATTCACGAAAGACTGGAAATGTTAGAATAGACACAAGCAACATGTTGCAAAACTCTAGAAAGGGTAAAGCTGGTACAGAAATGCCGTTTAGGCATATAGTTACATGTGGTGGATTTCTAGTTTCTCACAGCTGAAGAAACAATGGGAAATTGGACCATTACAATTTTAGTTTTGGAATTCACTAATGGGCCTCTGTTACTGCAAACAGCCCGAAATTTGCAGTTGTGTTACATGTTACTCACAAGAATGTGTTAGGAACTGTGCACTTTTGAGTACAGATCCAGATTCTTTGGGGTCCACTTGGGCAGCAGCAAAGTAGATTAATTTGTAGTAAAAAGGGTACAGAAAGTGGCTGAAATAATATTGGAGCCGAGGGGTTTAGAGTGAACCATGAACACTGTTGAGAGAGACTAGGGGTTTGAGATAATCATAAAGGACTTTTGTTAACATAATAACATGCTCCCCACTGCTACCAGTTGCAGTGACAAACAGCCCTTACTACACAGATCCTCACAAATGGCACCCAGTTGCTTTCAATTTAGATCAATGTGTCACTGATGTGTGCCTTGATTTCAAGACATGACTTCAGTTGTGATTTCAATCATTCAAGGCTTGATTTAAATCAACTAATGCACATGTCCACGATTCCACTAATGTACTGTCTCATTTCCTTCAATTCATTTATCATGCATCATGGTGTCGGGAACGATCACTCTCAATGAGGGCGCCACTCAAGTCACACAAGACAAGTAGAGATGGCAACGGGTATCGATTTTGGCAGGTACCCATGGGTTGACCCATCAAAATACCTGTGGGTATTCCAAACCTGCGGATCCAGGTCAAGTGGGTCCAGGTCATCAACAGGTCACGGGTCAAGCCCTCCCGGAATATGCCATACCTGTGGGTACCCACAGGTACCACTTTTTTCAAACTTTTTATTATTCTTTGTGGACAGTACTATATCATATTGAAGATCTTCATTCTTGCTACAAATTTGACTTATAGATTATGTTGTGATTATTATTTGCATAGTTATTCAGTGTCTGTTTGCCTAAAAATAAACTATTGTCTTGCTCATATCTCAACAGTCAAGCAATCATTTTCCTTACTTAGTAGCGCATATTAAAGCCATGGTAATCAGGTGAATATTTACAAGTTATATTGGCCACTTGAAAACAAATATTGAGCAAGCTACAGTTAAAATTACTTTAATTGCAGGCCTTTTGCCAGGTATTTTGCATATATCTTTTGTTTTTTGACTCATCTCTAATGCACAGTATACCAAAAGATAAAGGTTGTTTTCCTTGCTACAACTTTGATTTATAGAGCATTTTGTGAATATTATTATTTGCACAGTTATTCATTTTTTGTGCCAAAATCACTGCAAATAAATTATTGTCTTGCTCATATCTTAAGAACCAACCATTCATTTTCATCACTTAGTGTCTCATATTAAAACCACAGGAAGGAAGCGTCTATCTCTAGCCCATACTGGTAGGAAAACAACTGTTGAGCAAGCTAAACATAAAAAGTGTATAAAAAAGTATTCAAAAATGTATGTTTTGCTCACTCTGAAGTTATTTGTCTGACAGATCCTTGAAAAGTCAGTTTCTGAACAAGTTGTAGAAATGGAATTTTATCTGTTCAATAACTTCTACAAACTTGCATTAGAAACATATTTTTATTATTGATCCTTCCCCCTACAATATGTAGTGTCACAATTTTTCAGATTATGAATAACCCACCAGGACAAGCTTTCTGCAAGTACTTCTAGAAATGAAAAATTACTAGGAATATCTCATCTACACAATTGTGTATGCAACAGTCAAATCTGTTACTTCTAGCTTGACATATAACAAATATTTGCTCAAACTCAATAGATGAACCATACTTACATGTGAGGTTGCTTGTGCAACAGTGCAGGTAGCTGTGGGTATACCTGCAATGGATCTGCAGCTTTGCAAACCCATGGGTAACCCTTGACCTGCAGGTATTTCGACCTTTCCCATGGGTACCTGTATGGACAGGTCAGTCACAGGTCATGGGTCAGGACTTTTGAAGTCAATTACCCGCAGGTACGGATCCAGGTCGACCCACGGGTAACCCGTTGCCATCTCTAAAGACAAGACAACAGAAAGAGAGAAAAGATAGATAGGAATATAGAGAGAAGTAGTTGAGTGAGCTGACTAGGCTCGATACAGCGTAGGTGATCGTATGATGTAGAGACGAAGTGAACAGACTGGGGAACTACCTACAATGTCTGTGAGTACTTATACTGTCGAGAACAAGGGATATGGAAGACAAGGTATCACGGAGACAAAGTATTGATGGAAAAGGCTGTCGGTTGTCTGATGGAAGGGAACCACCAGATACAGTAATACACTTCTAATTGTGCATGTCATGATGTCAACACGACAATTGCAAGTGTAGACGTAAGTGGCCATGGTGGCTGAACCCCAAAAAGCCTTAAAAAGCCCCTATCTAAAAATGCCCCCCTGGATCCAAACTGTACCCTGCAACTAGCTACTTAGATGGTTAGGGATGTTAGGGTTAGTGTTAGGGTTAGTGTTAGAGTGTTAGAGTTAGGGTTTAGGGTTAGGGAAGGCTCTAAAAGCAATGTTTATCAAGTTGTTTACATTTGTTTACTTTTAGAATCTAAATGGCTCATATTAGCTCCAATGACAAATCTGCCTCTTAAACACTGATCAAACAGGTAATTCCAGTCAAAGATTGTGACCTCACCCCAAAAAGGGTAATATAGCATGATGTAAGCCTGTTTTTATTATTTATTTATTTTTGAAATGGCCCTTATGGCTACACTTGCAATTGTCGTGTTGACATTTTGACGTGTACAATTAGATGTGTATTACAGCATCAGCTGAGGGAACAAAGGAAAGAACAAGGTAACTGATGGGAGAAGCAGATGTGGTAACCAAGGTGACTTCTGCTTCTATCTTCTGATCTGAACAGCCTTGACTCCAGGCTTCTCTGATGATGGTGCAATGGTGAAGTAATACTGTGTCTGGGGTCTCGATGGAGGAAAGAGGATTGATACGGTTCGTGACATTACCCCCTCTTTAGGATGTGCTTGCGCCTGGAGCACTGGTGTAGAGTCCCAGATGTCAGCCATTGTCAGGCCAAGTGGATGTAGTCTTGAGTTAGCGTAGTTGGAGGATCAGATTTTGTATGCTTCTGGATGGTCCTGGTGAAATTTCGCAATGAGGTCTGTTACTCCACGTAGGCCAGATGCTGGTTCCCAGGAGTTTTCCCAGTCTGGATAGTCAAGCCATTTGACTAGGTACTGGACTCTGCGTCGGTTTCTCATTGGGCGTGAGTCTAGTATGGCCTCAACGTCATACTCCTCGTCCTCAGGCAGTAGCTCTGCTGGGGTGCCCGTGAAGTTTGGACCGTGAGCTTCGGTTTCGGTAAAACACAGGGGAAACTCGCTATGAGAACACTAACTATTGAAGTTTCTAGTGGAATTAGAGTCTGTCTCATAGAACTCTACCGAAATTCTAAAATTATCTTTTACCCCCTCGCGGTGGGCTCCAGATAAAACGCAGGGGAAACTCGCTATGAGAACACTAGCAGCTATGAGCGCAAAAACACACACACAACCACACAACACAAACAACACAAAGGCTAGTTATGTCAAGCAAGTAAAACCAACGTATGTTAGTTCGGGGGGTTCGGAGATAGGATCCTTTATCAAGTAACTTTAGAGTGCACTGACAAGGTAGAGTATATCGAAATAAACTCTGACTCCTTCGAAACGGATTGATTCTTCAACTAAATCACAAAGTCCGATTTTAAATAAAATCCGACACTGATCAAAATAGGTTCTCAAGAACGCAACGCTTGGTTTATCAAACGGATTTTATTGGTGTCTAACGCTACAACACTCGGGGAAGTAGAATAAACGGAAAGTTGTAATACTATGCACACGGGCACTAGCACTACGAGGTATGCGGAAATTATAGTCTCGGTAGACTCAGAGATCTCAACTGCAAAGTGCTGTCACTAAGCCGACCGCCAAGAAACTCTAGTTTTGAAAAGCCCAGCCACCAGCAACGCTCTGCTGATTCGGAAACTGTACTTTTCACCCTTACTAGTCAAGTCACAGTAGACAAGAACTAGGCAAAAGTATAAGAAAATGAAACTTTATTAAGTGCAATCACAACACTGAGACTAGTACACAAGACGAAGATTAAATCTGACTTTGCAATACCATGGACGTTTATACTGCTATCAACTGTAGACCACAGTGTCCCCAAGCGCTGTCACACTTAAATCGTGCTATCTGGCGAGTAATCTGAATTTCTGGTATATACATACAGGCCTTTTATACTACGAGGAGGGAGATAGTCACAAGAAAAATACAGAAACAGTAGACAGTAGAGAGATCGAGGGATATACATTTTTCTTTTACTTTATATGGTAATTTGGGAGGCAAAACAAAAATAAAACTAAAGTCCGATTTTAACATATGTGCGTTCAAGTCCATATTCGTATATAAAATATTAGGTTAAGTTGAATCAACCTTTTGGATCGGATTTTGCTATGTGTCGGTGTTGAACCGGCCCTGGCTATCCGCTACTATCGTATGACTCCACCCATGATAAAGCACCATTTTTCCGTGCATCCGGTATGACTCCATCGGATCACTTCAAAATCAGTTCTTATGATTGGCTCGTTGATGCCTCTACGCATCCGTTTTCTACGTGTCTATCTTTTCCTCCAACGTGTCCAGTGTTTATCAGCCACGGAAGCAAAATTATTGCTCCTGTTCCAGTCGGATTTTGCTATATCCGCTTTCAGCACTTCCCGTGAATGCCTTTAGTTACCAATTAGACCTAGACGTCGGTCCGGTCAGATGGCAATAGCTATCCGTCAATCCGTTACGTCCGATTTAAGCCTATAAGCTCTTTCCCGCTAAGTCCGATATTGGACCTTGTAGCCAACAAGCCCGACGTTCAAGTTTTTCCTTCTTCCCTTGGATATAACTAGAGTTATCCCATAGCTAGTAAGATCTGACTGTATCTTAATAGGCTTTGTGCAACATATTATTGAACAGATGCATACTCGTCAACATAGGACACAGTAGCTTGATAGACTTGTTAATCCTACTGCAGCCACAATTCCCTGGTTGATTAAGTACGACTTGGGTAAGGTCAGATTTTATCTGTGCACCTCCATAGGACTTTCATTACTTAGTAAATATACTAAGCTCCAGTACATATAGCTCTAGTTTTTGGTTAACAGCTTGGGAACAGCTATAACCCTCAGTTTCCCTCAGTATCCAGGCTCAAAACTATGTTATTAACATAATTAATATCGGATTTCGAGCCTAGAACCGCAAAAATGGCTCGTCATCAGTAAATTCCACAAGTAGCGATGCATGAAATACTGGGTGAATACGCCATGATGACGGAAGTTTCAGCCGATAGTTCACTGGGCCTATTACTTCAGTGATTTTGAATGGGCCGTGGCGACGATTTGACAACTTAGCTTTAGGCCTTGTGGTTTTCAAATTCTTTCCATCCAATAACACTTTATCACCGACTTTGAACTTCTTGCCCTGCTTTAGGTGGTCTCCATTTTGTCGCTTCATCAATTCTGCCACTGTGTTCAGACTAGCCTTCAACTCTTCTCTGAGAGCATCCAGTGCTTTGAGTCGTTCTTCCACACTCGGGATGTTAGAGTTTGGATTAACGGAGGGGAATAAACGGGGTAGGTATCCATGTAACAACTCGAATGGTGATTTTCCTGTGGCAGAGTGTACTCGGGTGTTATGGCAGAACTCGGCATATGGAAGGTACCTCACCCAGTCATTTTGATGGTAGTCACAAAATACCCGCAGATACTGTTCCAGCTCTTGGTTATATCTCTCTGTTTCTCCGTCAGTTTGTGGGTGGTAGGCTGTGCTCAATGCCGAAGTGATCTCTAGTTTGTCATGGACACCTCTCATTACCTTGCTCGCAAACTGTGGTCCACAGTCAGATATCATTTTATCCCATAGACCATATCTTCTCCATGTGTTGTTGATCAGGATGTCCACTGTACCATTGCTGTCAATAGCCTTCCGACAAGGTGTCACGACCACTGTCTTGGTGAGTCTATCCACCACGGCGTGTATTGCATTGTACCAATCGACTTCAGGTAGGTCAGTGATGAAGTCGTTGGTGATTGTTCCAAAAGGTTGTTCTGGGGTTTCGTTTGGAATCAAAGGTACATGGTTCGGATGGTTGTTTGCCTTGGTTAATTGGCAGGTAGCGCAACCGTTGACATAATCTTGGACAAAGACAGACATACCAGGCCACCAGAATTCTCAACTAACCAGTTCGTATGTCTTGAACCAACTTGGGTGTCCCGCAGTCAAGCTATCATGACATTGCTTGACTATGACACGGCGAAGTTGGATGTCATAGGGCACGTAGATCTTTCCTCTGAATAGCACGATCCCGTCCTCGTAGTTCCATTCCTGTAGGCTTTTCGCCAGCGAGCGTGGTCCATTTCTCAAGATAACATCAAGGGCACTCACGACTTCAGCGTCCTTTGCGGGACATTCTCTAATTCTCCTCCTTAGTTCAGCATCTCCAAGCGCCGTGACTTCTCCTGGTCTCATGGCTTGCACTTTGAAAAACTTTGGGTCCAGCAGCACTCGATCGTTATTGTCCATTTCCACCCCCTCTTTATGGTCAGGTCTCCTGGACAAGGGATCACTATGATTGAGACTTCCTGGTTTGTCAACATGAAGTCAAAGTGAGTGAGGAAGAGGGCCATTCAGGCTTGTCGTCTACTCAGCTTCTGGGATTTGGTGAAATATTCAAGGTTCTTGTGGTCTGTCAAGGTCTTGACTCGGTGGGTAGCTCCTTCAAGATAATGTCTCCAAGCTTCCAATGCACGTATAATGGCCAACAGCTCCTTGTCGTGAATATCATAGTTTCGTTCCATTTCTGAGAGAGCTTTTGACAGGAACGCGACTGGGTGCCATTTGTCGTCTGGTCCTTGCTGTGATAAAATTCCATCAGTGGCATAATCTGAGGCATCCACTTCAACACGGTATGGCTTAGTGTGATCAGGCATCAGTAACACAGGGGAGGATGTGAACGCATCTTTGAGTGCCATGAAGGCATTTTGGGCCTCATCATTCCAATCCCATATCTGGTCCTTCCTGGTCAAGTTGAACAACGGACGGGCAACTTTCGAGAAATCCCTTATGAACCGCCGGTAGAAGTTTCCAAATCCAAGAAAGCCTTGAACTTCCTTCAAGGACCGTGGAGTTGGCCAACCAGTGACTCCGGACATCTTAACTGGGTCCATAGCTAGGGTGTTGTATGAAATGTTTAATGATCAAGCCCAAGAACTCGACTGACTCAGCTTCGAACGTGCACTTCTCCGCTTCGAACGTGCACTTCTCCGGCTTTGCATAAAGGTCATGTTTGCTCAGACGTTCTAACACCTGTTTGACAATACGCCGATGCTCCTCCAGGGTCTCCGTGAATATGAGGATGTCGTCCATGTAGAGGGCCTGACCACCTTTCCTGAGTCGATGAGATCCTTAAAAAGGGTGTTCATCATTGCCTGAAACGTCGCTGGGGAGTTCATAAGACCAAAAAACATCACCATGGGCTCAAACAGTCCCCTGTTTGTCTTAAAGGCGGCCTTCCACTCATCACCCTCCTTGATCCTAACATTATTATAACCCCATCGAAGATCCACCTTTGAGAAAACTCGTGCGCCCTTAAGCTTATCCACCAATTCCGGTATAAGCGGCAAGGGGTATTCGTTTTTGATTGTCCCACTGTTCAGTACTCGGTAATCTTGTACAGGGCGTAACTTCCCATCTTTCTTTTTCACGAAGAAGAAGGGACTCGCCATGGAGGATTTCGATGGTCAGATGTAGCCTTTCGCCAAATTCTCATCTAGGAAAGTGTCGAGTTCTCTCTGCTCAACTGGGGAGAGTGGGTATGTTTTGCAAGGTCTTGGTTTAAAGTCCTGCTTCAAGTCGATAGCATGATCCCACTCTCCTCAAATGGGTAAACGTTCCAAGGTTTGTTTGTCAAACACAGACAAGAACTCGTGATACTGAGGCGGTATCTTCTCAGTTACAGGTATCTCAGCATCTTTCTTATGTGCTTCTTCGGCAAGTTCCTGTGCTTTAGTGAAGGTGGCATGGACGTGAACCTCGGGGCTATCTGATTCAGATGACTCTCGCACCGGTAAAACGCAGGTGGAACTCGCTATGAGGACACTAGCAGCTATGGGCACAAAAACACACACACAACCACACAACACAAACAACACAAAGGCTAGTTATGTCAAGCAAGTTAAACCAACGTATGTTAGTTCGGGGGGTTCGGAGATAGGATCCTTTATCAAGTAACTTTAGAGTGTACTGACAAGGTAGAGTATATCGAAATTAACTCTGACTCCTTCGAAACGGATTGATTCTTCAACTAAATCACAAGGTCTGATTTTAAATAAAATCTGACACTGATCAAAATAGGTTCTCAAGAACGCAACGCTTGATTTATCAAACAAGTTTTATTGGTGTCTAACACTACAACACTCGGGGAAGTAGGATAAACGGAAAGTTGTAATACTATGCACACGGGCACTAGCACTACGAGGTATGCGGAAATTATAGTCTCGGTAGACTCAGAGTTCTCAACTGCAAAGTGCTGTCACTAAGCCGACCGCCAAGAAACTCTAATTTTGAAAAGCCCAGCCACCAGCAACGCTCTGCTGATTCGGAAACTGTACTTTTCACCCTTACTAGTCAAGTCACAGTAGACAAGAACTAGGCAAAAGTATAAGAAAATGAAACTTTATTAAGTGCGATCACAACACTGAGACTAGTACACAAGACGGAGATTAAATCTGACTTTGCAATACCGTGGACGTTTATACTGCTATCAACTGTAGACCACAGTGTCCCCGAGCGCTGTCACACTTAAATCGTGCTATCTGGCGAGTAATCTGAATTTCTGGTATATACATACAGGCCTTTTATACTACGAGGAGGGAGATAGTCACAAGAAAAATACAGAAACAGTAGACAGTAGAGAGATCAAGGGATATACATTTTTCTTTTACTTTATATGGTAATTTGGGAGGCAAAACAAAAAGAAAACTAAAGTCCGATTTAAACATATGTGCGTTCAAGTCCATATTTGTATGTAAAATATTAGGTTAAGTTGAATCAACCTTTTGGATCGGATTTTGCTACGTGTCGGTGTTGAACCGGCCCTGGCTATCCGCTACTATCGTATGACTCCACCCATGATAAAGCACCATTTTTCCGTGCATCCGGTATGACTCCATCGGATCACTTCAAAATCAGTCCTTATGATTGGCTAGTTGATGCCTCCACGCATCTGTTTTCTACGTGTCCACTACGTGTCTATCTTTTCCTCCTACGTGTCCAGTGTTTATCAGCCACGGAAGCAAAATTATTGCTCCTATTCCAGTCGGATTTTGCTATATCCGCTGTCAGCACTTCCCGTGAATGCCTTTAGTTACCAATTAGACCTAGACGTCGGTCCGGTCAGATGGCAATAGCTATCCGTCAATCCGTTATGTCCGATTTAAGCCTATAAGCTCTTTCCCGCTAAGTCCGATATTGGACCTTGTAGCCAACAAGCCCGACGTTCAAGTATTTCCTTCTTCCCTTGGATATAACTAGAGTTATCCTATAGCTAGTAAGATCTGACTATATCTTAATAGACTTTGTGCAACATATTATTGAACAGATGCATACCCGTCAACATAGGACACAGTAGCTTGATAGACTTGTTAATCCTACCGCAGCCACAATTCCCTGGTTGATTAAGTACGACTTGGGTAAGGTCAGATTTTATCTGTGCATCTCTATAGGACTTTCATTACTCAGTAATTATACTAAGCTCCAGTACATATAGCTCTAGTCTTTGGTTAACAGCTTGGGAACAGCTATAACCCTCAGTTTCCCTCAGTATCCAAGCTCAAAACTATGTTATTAACATAATTAATATCAGATTTCGAGCCTAGAACCGCAAAAATGGCTCGTCACCGGGTTTTCTTTTTCACCACCAAAGAGCATTCTCATGATCTGTCAAGTCCATTGCTCTGGGATTTCCACCTCTTCTTCGTCTTCTTCACTAAACATCGGGGCATCTACAGTCTTTTGATGAGATGGTCGGATGGCATTGGGTCGTCTCCTTCCTGCAACTTTGGGTTGGGGTACCAGTTTTGAACGTCCCTCGGGCTCCTTCCAGGTGACATGACACTCCCAATGATCATCTTGGGTTCGGGCCTTTTTAATTGTAGTCTTGGGGTCATTTCTGCATTGTGGTTTTGATATTACTGGTTTCTTGGTCATGCAGGGATCTGGGCATCGCATCAGGGCAACTTCGTAGTTCGTCCAGTTGATTTCTGGGTTATGTTCATGCAACCAATCACTACCGAGAATGATGTTGTTGTCACCGATGTCAGTTATGTAAAACTCTGTGTCTTCATCATGGTAAGATTTCTGGTCCTGCGAATAGATTCGAAGTTTCTGGATGGTGTAGTGATGGATCCAGCCCATGACGTTCTCGGATCCATCCACGTTTCAGACTGGAAAGGGTTTTGGCAAGGGGAGTAGGGCAAAGTTGTTTTTCTGGGCAAAGCGGTGGTTCATAATAATTCCTTCCGCACCGCTATCAATCAAGACTTCTACGTCGATTTTTCTACCAGTTAATTTACCAATGAATTGGCATTGAAGGGTGATCAAGGGTATCTGTTTGTTCTGGGTGATTCTTGACATTCTTATCTCAGAAGGGAATGTACACTCACAGAGGGTCTTCAACGCAGTATATCGATTAACAAATTGTCCGGTAAAACATACAACTCCTCCTGATGACGTGGCAGGGGAGGGTTTCAAAAATCCAATGAAGAAGTAATGTCCTTGAGATACGCAGCTGCCTGTTCCTTTTCCTCTCCTTGCAAACTTTGCACCCTGGCTACCAAGTCCGAAATGTCTTTTATCGCGTCACGAGGGTCTGCCGCCGGTGCTGTTTCATTGTTAGGGTTCAGAGTGTCGACAGCTTGGATTGCACAGCCAGATCCGCCAGAGGGGCTAGAGGGAGGTCTCGGAGCTCCTCTATTGAACAATGGACATTGGTTGGAAATGTGTCCAGGTTGCCTACATCTAAAGCAGGCCCCCTCCTTGATCAGTTTCTGTCGTTCATCAGGCGTTAGTTTAGAAATTGGGGCAGAGAAGGGGCAAGCACCTGGTTCAGTGCTCACGAGAGCGTTAATGGAGGCAGTGGCTGCTTGTCCGGTCGGTGGGGCATTGCCCAAAGGTCTGGTGGTGTGAGGTGGATTCCAGCAAGCCTTTTCAGCACGACAGGCAAGGTACTCCTGCTGGAGCTCCATAGCTCTAGTCTTGTATGCCGCAAGACCTTCAGGGAGAGGGTAGGTGTTCGAGACTCGGTCAACTAACTTGGGGTGAAGCCCCTTCTTGTAGAAGTACAGGAGTGCCGTCTCATCAAAGCCCGATTCATTAGCGTACGTCTCAAAGAAGGTATTATACTCATCTAAGTCCATGAGTTTCCCTTCCTGTCTAATGGTTTCGATGGCCATACAAGCAGCGACATCATGGGCAGTGGGTTTGAAGTCAGTCCTGAACCTCTCGATGATGCTACTCAACGTGGTCCATCGTTTATCTGCGGCCTCGATATCTTTGTCATCCTGATCGTCATTGTATTCCATCAACTGGGCTTCAGCCCATTGTCCTCCAACATCTCCCTTGAAGAACGAGAGGAAGAGAGAGACCTTGTCTTCCTCCAAAGGGTAATGGGCTTTGTTTAGACGGAGATAATTACGGAACAACGCGAGCCAACGTCGAGACTTGGCGTGTTCGCCCATGAAGTCTTTGGGTTTCTGACCCCTTTTGCCATTCGTCGGGGTAGATTTAGCAGGGGTTGACATTGTGGCTGGTGGTGGTGTTGTCGGAAGTGGGGGCGGTGGCGGTGGTGGTGGTTCAGCAGTGGACGTTTGGAGATCTGGTGGGGGAGAGGTCAGGGGAGAAGGGGTGGTCGATCGACCACGAGAAGGAGGGTCTTCCGGCGGTGGCAGTGGTGTGTTTACACGTTCACGGATAGCAGTTTCTTGGAGTGGGGCAGGAAGTGCTGCCCAATCGGCATTTACTGAGTAGTTTAGTTGGCCGTACCTATTGGGGCACAGTGTCCACTCTTTGTGGACTGTGGGGTCTCTAGGGAAGTACCTGTCTTTTAGTTCGGAGGAGTCAAAGATGTGCGTGCAGCGAGCACAGACAGGGTGTTTGGGTCCTACGTTAGACGGTGGTGGACTCGATTGTTGAGCGGAGGAGGATGCGAGTGCAGAGGCAGGAGAGTTCGTGCGAGATGGAAGTTTTGATGCCAGTCTAGATCTAGAGCCTTTGTGAGACATCCACTGGGTTTTCTGTGTTCACAGGTGTCACTTGTGCAATGACGTCTCCGCTATGGTTGTAGAACAAACGGAGATGGGAGAGAGGGATAATTGTCGGGGGTAAGGGGGTGTAATAACCGGTGAGGTAGACAGGTCTGGAAGCTTGGATGACAAATTCCTCGGTGACAGCGTCAAAGACTACTCGAATCAGGGAGTATTCGGACAAAGTTACTTCACCTGTGAGCCAAATCCAGCGGTCAGTACAGACCCAAACGTTATCAAAGGACAAGGGGTCAGCCCGGTAGCTCGAGGAGTGATTTATATGCTGGACAAAGGTGGTTTCTGAGCTTGGTAGGGGGTATGGAGGTTGTCCTGATATGTAGCGTGCGTTAGGAGCAGGCTCGAAGCGGAGTTTAGCCAGGTTGGGTGTGAGGTGAGTGTAAAAGAGTCTGTTCAAGTGTCGGGAACGATCACTCTCAATGAGGGCGCCACTCAAGTCACACAAGACAAGACAAGAGAAAGAGAGAAAAGATAGATAGGAATATAGAGAGAAGTAGTTGAATGAGCTGACTAGGCTCGATACAGCGTAGGTGATTGTACGATGTAGAGACGAAGTGAACAGACTGGGGAACTACCTACAATGTCTGTGAGTACTTATACTGTAGAGAACAAGGGATATGGAAGACAAGGTATCACGGAGACAAAGTATTGATGGAAAAGGCTGTGGGTTGTCTGATGGAAGGGAACAAAGGAAAGAACAAGGTAACTGATGGGAGAAGCAGATGTGGTAACCGAGGTGACTTCTGCTTCTATCTTCTGATCTGAACAGCCTTGACTCCAGGCTTCTGTGATGATGGTGCGATGGTGAAGTAATACTGTGTCTGGGGTCTCGATGGAGGAAAGAGGATTGATACGGTTCGTGACACATGGACCCTTGCAAATTGGCAAAATTTTTGAAAAATTTCTTTGTCACATTGGTTTCAAGGTGAATTTTGCACAAAATCCTGTACTAAATTCTTGTGATTTTTGACAAAAAATTTTCTGTTGTCACAGCTCACAGTTGATTGCAGAGAAAATCTTAATTTGTTTCTGGGTGTCATGGTCACACAGGGGGGGAAAATTGAAGAAAATGGGACAGTATACTGGGGAAAGGTGCCATTGCTTTGCATGGCAAGATACAAGGCCCTCCTTTTTTAGTGAGTTATAGTGATTCTCATTGGATTATTACAGCGCAGATGGTGTTAGAGCATGGCATTGCCACTGTACATTGAAGGCATACGAGTAGTATCATACATATTGAACCATCCCTCTACCATCTAGAGTCCAGCCTCTCCTCAAGACAGTACAGTTACAGTATGGGTTATGAAGTCAAGTGGGCCACTGCAAGCATGGCAAGTACAATGCCTAGAACCATAGCCCATTGGTAAGTCAGAGGCTTCTGATTGAAACAGGACCACGTCAACTGGAAAGTCTTGACAAACAAGACCACATCAGTGACCAACCAAGGCAAAAAGTTGTGTGTAAAGACGATTCCTCCTTTCAGTCAGCCTCGTAACCCTATATTATACTGGCCTGTATTTACCATATGTGTAATGCAAGCTCTTGAACTGGTCCCTGACCAAAGATGCAACATAATGCTGGATATCAATGAACTGTTGGCTGTAATAGTACAGTAGTAGAAGCTGTATGATTTTATACTCCTTTAATCTTTAATTCACAATACACCAATCATTATTTTTCCCCATTATCAGCTGTTTTTAAAATATGATCATCTACAGTATTCAATGCATTTAATGGTGCTACTGGTTATATGTATTATCATGATGGTATTACCTTTGAGACACATGTCCATGATGAACAATTAAATCAACATGTACAGTCATCAACCGTCCACTGAGGCACCATCATCCAACAAGGCAAAGTGCCCAGCAGCATGTTCCCAGTGTTGGGCTTCATATGGGGGGGCCTGAATATCCCAACTGTATCTACTCTTGGTAAAATATAAGAAGCTGGAGTGCACTTTCATATCTTATGGACTTGCAGTGTCTGAAATATGAGAAATTTGAGGTAAAACAAATTTTATTCACACTATAATACAATACATACTACTATGGAAGCTACGGAATTGGAGTCTCTTAATGATATAGGGTATATCTACAAATACTGACAGTCAGATTGACTGTAACAGGTCAGACAATGCCAAACCAAGTGTTGAGACAGTTTTGGGCCCTTTGAGGATGTTGGGGACATGTCACATCATGGAGTTTCCTTTTTTGGAACATCAATTTTTTTGCAGAGGCAATTGCCACTTGTTGACGCGTCTCTTCACAATGGTCGGTCGCGCATCCTCTGATACTCTTAAATGGTGCAAGACTTTCGAGAAAAATGACCACTGGCTTGACAAAGCAGTGTCTCTGTCATGAACTCTCTCTAATCACAATTTACTTATTTCCTTTTCTTTATTTCTAAACATTTCTTATTGCGCTAATACGCCGTGCGAAAATTCTCGCATTTTAAGTATCAATATTGCGACTACGAGTGCTGATATTGTATCTTTTAAGGGGAATATAAGGACTGTAGTGAGCCCTGAGCTGTCAGTCAAAGTGCGATATAGCTACTAAAGCTAGATATGGTGAAATGACTTCAGATTATTATTGATTCAATGTTATTATGGCCTATGCTAGTCTCGAGATTGTAAAAACCCTCGATATTGACTTGGGACTGATGTCGGTGACTACCGATATCGGAAGGAACAGCATATCGGACGCTCGACTTGTATATATTGTCACGATCCTAAGGGAAGGGGAAATGTTACGGACGGGAATCGAACCTTCGGCTTGATGCCGAGTTGCCACAAAGCGCGCCACATAACGAACTACTTACTGATCACAGACTACGTCTGGGCTAGGAGTAACCATGCAAATAGTGATCGATGGAAATCTAGAAGGACCGATCGTGGAGGTGTATAATAACCGCCTACCCATGTAAAACATCCACTAGATTGGCAATGATTGACGACATAAAGGGTACAACGAAGTTGCCACCTTGATCGAGGGGTAAAAGCTGTAGATATTGGAGTCTAGAATGGATTGACGTCTTACTGATACACTGCGGGATCGAGAATATCATAACTCGGACGCAAAGCTGTAGAACGGGCGACCACAAGTTCCGATATCGTGACCCAAAGAATCAAATGTAAAGAACGGTTGAACGGTTGCGATCAAGTACGATCGACTACAATGTAGAGAGTGAATATTCTGAAACAATGTAGTATTATACACGGACCGAGTACTATATCGAGTAGGACTATACCCAGTTTTGGTACTAGCGCACGGACAAGGACATTTAAATAGTTTCTTTTATTATATTTTGTCGGACTCTCAAGTTTAATAGTTTCTTATTTACAGTAGTATAAATAGGGTTCAGGATTGGCGTAGAAAAGGTAGATTAGTACTGTGGACAACGCGGCTGTGATATAGGTCTCTCTACAGATATAAAGGATCCGGCTTGACCATACCAGTTGTAGTTCCAAGAACGTCTAAACCTTAAAATCGCATTCAAAGTCTGTTACCTTCGGGTTCAGCACCCTATATTGATTGAACAAATTGTGTTATTTGACCTTTGATTGACTTGTGTTGTTATTTGAACTTTGCCATTGTGATCTTGTTATTTGACCATTGTTTGACCCAATATTGTGTTGCCATTGAACTTGAACCATTGACCCATTGACTGCCTATATTTGAACCCACATCCCCACACTCAAAACTTTGAACTTACATACTACCTATATCGCTACAAAGACCTTGAAGGGTTCTGTCCTTTCAACTCGCATACAAAACTTGCTAGATCGTATACCTATACAGACTCACTTTTGTGGTGTTTGTTTTGGTGTTGTCTAGTCCCGCACAGCAGATTAGCGCAATGCGAATAGTCACTCAAACCCCTAGTCGTGACTATTTGCAGACCATTGATCACTTCTTACTATTCTACTGTGATCACGACAGGTCTTATGTGGTCGTGATCACCTCCCATGCGGTGGCCAATAGCTAAAGCACCTCTTTGACAGTTAGATCGATCATACTCCTTACTTTACAGTATATAAACAGTAGTGTACATTGTAGATTCCTTACTCTAGTCTGGTTAATAACCCAGGGACTTATTCTCGCAGTTCTCAAACTTCTCTCGTTGACGACTTACTCGTGACTCGTGGAATCTAGGTCTTGACATTAGACTAGAGTACCCCTTGAGTAACTCGTTGACACCTCTTCACTGTGGTAGGGCTAGATACCCTACCCGTAGATTCAGCCATTCGTTTGCTCTTTATTCATACTTGTTAGAATTGGAGTTTTATGTCTGAGACCACATAACATGGAGCTGGATAATTTGTATTGCGTTTGCATTGAGCTTGCAGCAATCGCATCAGGTTGGTACATGATTTCTACCTACCTATATACTAGTAGAGATAAAGTAACTATGAGTATAGCACTATGACAATGTAACTATGAAGATAACAATGTATCTATGTACAACAGGTAAGTACAAAGTATAGAACAAGGTAGCTATGAACAATAATAGAGACAATGAGTGTGGCTATATGTGGCTGTAGGTAGCTATAAATACTTTATTCAAGTAAAACAATAGTTGTCCGTGAAACTGATATCAAATATATATCATGAATTCCAACAATACTGTTCAACGGTTGATTTTCCTTTTGAAACACTAAACACACTTATTAATTCTTTTATGCTTACTCACAGTATTCTGTCATCAGGTACTTGCCTTTCAATCTAAGTCCAAACCACGCGTCCGCCCCTCTCTTTGCAGGAAGTGCCTTGAGCAAGTGCTCAAGGACTGGGGAACCTCCTACCTGTGTCGTATATTGTCTAGAGGTGTACCGGCATATAGGAAGACCACGATTCAAACGGCAAGTGCACCAACATCTCCGAACCACTTTCATGTGAATGCTATTTTTACTTACCTTGTACTTATTCAATCCCCTTCTACTTCAACCAAAGTATCTTGTTCTACACTTGTTGCATTATTGTTGACATTTTTCATGCTGTTCCTTTCTTTCGGTTCACTGAGGTGCGCGCACAGACCATTGGTAGCAGTATAAAAGTTGTAAAAGCATCAGGAAATACCCCCCCTATCCTAGGATCCCTGACAGAGTCCACCATATTCCAATGGATGCTGAAAGACTCCATAGGTTTACATGGATTACATGGATTACATGAGAGCCATAGGACCCATGGATGCCATGGATACTGTGGGATGTCGTCTACAAATCTTAAGCTCCTACAGTTTCCTATGGATGCCTGTGGATAACCATGGATGCCCATGGATTCCCACGGAGAGCTGTGGATGCCCATGGATTCCCACGGAGAGCTGTGGATGCCCATGGACTCCCATGGAGAGCTGTGGATAGCCATCTCATGAATAGTTGGTCAAACACACAGCTATGGCAATGGCAAGTCCCTGTATAATAACTATTCTAAAATACATGCTGAGTACGCTACACTACATGACAATAATTTTTACAAAAAGAATTGACCAAAATTACACTGCCTCATCTATACGCTTCTGCCTGAATGAAAGTAGAGTCAGACACAACAACAAAGTAGTAATGAATAATATACGTACTAACTCATATTGAAATCATTGACATTACACCTGTTCAAATGCACATTTTGAGTAACATCAAATTATACAGGAATCAAAACATACCATAAAAGGCACCAGAGCTACCCACAAATAACTCTGTATAACAGGCAGCACTTTGAAGTTGAGGTATTGCACTCCAGGTCACAGAGAATAGGACATTGGATCTAGAGGAAAAACTATGCATGATGTCAGCTCCACAACTATTGTTGAAAAAGAAAACAGACAGACATGTGCCATACCTGTATAGATGATGTGTTGAGCCATTATTATTTGATTACCAGCTACGCTGAGTCAAACAAGACAAATGTTAGACAGGTCCCAGGGCGTGAATGTTGTTAAGACAGAGATGGTGTTGCACTTACTGCTTGTATTCCTTGGTGAATGACTCCTAGAAGCTACATAAGCCTACAAGGAAACAGGGAAGAGGCTGTAATTGACAAACATACCCATGGATAGTTGTAATACTGGTTGAAAGAAGGCGACAATAGAAGTGTTGAAATTTGAACCAAAGGTCACGAGGTTTTTAAATCTCCGCCTGAATAAAATCACGTGTCAAAGAAGCTTGAGAAAGTGACGTCATAACTTGAGTCAAAGCTTGAGAGAACGAAACGAGTATGAGCTTGCTCAAACAAGGCATTCAAAAACCCAAGGGAACATGATGAGTGGCAGCTTTGTGTTCTGTCAGCTCTGGCCTAGTAAAGACAGGGGCTGAAGAGCAGGTGTGTCAAGAACGACCACTCCATAGTGCTGAGACATGCTGGGAGCCACTCAGGTCACACAACAAGAGACAAGGACAAGAGAAGTAATAGATAAAAGCGAAGTGAAACTGCTAACTAAGTCAATACAGTGCTGGAAAGTGATCGAACAGTGTAGACAGAAGTGAACAGGCTAGGGAGCTACCTACAGCAGTGACAAGTACATATATCAGCGAGATCAAGGGAATGTCCATGAATACCCATGAATACTACTGAATAGCTATAGAGTCTGTGCATCAGAAGATCAAGAAGCATAGAAGATCAGAAGTACAGAAGATCAAGAAGCTACTGATGGTAAGGAATGATGGAAAGTACTGATGGAATGTCACAACCTGACCTAAAAGCAATGCACCCTTGCCTATCCTAGGCAACCTGTTGGGGAGTGACAGCGATCGTGCGATAGAACCTGACCCTCTAAGCCTTGAGAGTAATGCGACTAGTCGATATAAGCCTATATCTGACTGCGATTCGTGCGAATAACGATAGCCACAGATACGAGGAACCAGGAACCTAGTGTTGGTAACTCAGACTACGAGCCTAGAAACTAGAAGAATGAAACTAGTATGGAAACCAAGGAGAATTGCAATATAAACAGCCTACGGAGCTGAGTCAACAACGAGAGTGATGCGAATAAGCAAGTTGTCACCTACCAGGAAAGTAGGATCAATAGAACAAGATGCCCTATGACAACTAAGATTGGATTCTAACTAGTACTGATGGTTATACAAGGTATATATACTGTAAAGTAAAGGAGTATACTCCTAGTGGCCATAATGCCTCCTCCTCTCCGCTACCTATAATGTACGATCATCCCTATGTCACCCATCAACCCCTGCGATCAGCCAAGTCTCGGTGCCACATAAGAGATCAACCCCTAACGCTAATACGCTAGAAAATCAATACCGTAGATTTTTCGCAATTTACTATTAAATCCTGAATGACTATAGTATTAGTAATAAGGGAAATAGAGGACTATAGTGAGTCCCGGACTGATAGTCAAGAGGAATAATTGTATTAAGTCAATACATATTAAGTCCAGACTTGTTCCACAAGGAAAATCGTATCCAGAGATGATAGAAGTGACTACATGACTATGGTAGATTAATTGATTTATCTAGTTATGAGAGTCTATGCTAAGCATTTCAGCTTGGACCTTGCCAAGTAAAACAGAATAAGTCCTCCAGACATAGGGGAAGTGGCTGACACCACTGTGGCTAATATAAAATATGATTATGTCCTGATTCAAAGGGAATAGAATTAACTCCAGACTAAAATTATCTTCGAGTCCAGACTAAAGTCAAGTCTAAAGTCTAAATCTAATTAGAATCTCAAGCGATGATCGGTTGCGATGATCGCGTGCCTTACAGAGAACAGATCCAGAGAGGCGGAGCAACGTTTCTAGAAACAAGTTCCACTTATTTGATTTAATCAGGAATAAGATATAGGAGTCCGATAGACCGGTGACTCGCTATGACTAGATTTAGGAGTATGACGACGATGGGCGCATACTACGAATTTATCCGCAGACCCGCCTAGGGCTCCGGTATGACCGAATTTGACAGAGTATGACTCTCAACCAATGAGAGTCCAGATATTAGAAAGATTGAGTCAGGACTTGTCAATATAGATGACTCGTCGGCCAGTACACGGAGGCGCGACAATAAATCTAGATTAAAGAAATTAATTTAGAGAGACGAAATAAGTAACAAAGTTTCTATATACGGACTGTGACACGCACGTAAATTACGAAAGCTTATCTCTACATACCATATATAGTAGGAGGACTGTAGATCTCCTAGATAAAATAGTTTCTTTATTTTTCATTTTACTCTGTACATATAAAAGGACAGTAGATACAACTAGGTACTCCAGTGACTGTAGTACGGTTCTTGCTTGCACTTAGGACAGCTGATTCAGGAGGAGATCTCCAGTATCATAAAAAGCATACCTTTGTTGTTTTAAAGTTTGTTTAACCAGAAAGTCGGCTCCGGAAGAGTACGAGATTTGTAGATACACATTTCTCCGCTCAGTAGTATAAATTTTGTTGGTGATAACTTTGTCCCTTTTCAGAAGTTAAATTGGTTAACTCTGAACTGTCGGTTGAATCAGTGCTTTCGCCTCGAAAGCCATTCGCACTGGTCAGCAAGTAATATAGTCTTTTCGCCTCGAAAGCCATTAGATTATATTGCGGGAAGATACTTTATTAAGTGTTTTCTTCATTGGTTATATATTTGTTTCGCCTCGAAAGCCATTCAGATATATTTCAAGTAGTACAAGCCCCTGTTTCGCCTCGAAAGCCATTCAGACTTGTATTGCAGGGTTATCATCTTTGATACCTTTACTTCCACAACCGAATCAATCACATTACATTCACTTGAGTGTATAGACCTCACATCTACTTTTGTGTATTTGTCTAGACTTAGATATCTGTTGATATATTGAGTCGTGACTAGAATATTCAACTCCAGACTTGATTAAAACTTTGCTTCACTGTTGTTTTGTGTGTTTGCTGCAAAAGGATTCTGTCTCCGAACCCCAGACTCGCTCACATACACTACATATTGAGGATTAGTTTAGTATTCATTGGTGTATTGGCTTTGAGATTGCTTTATTTTTAGAGTGATCTTATAGTTGATATATTGATATCTACTATACTCAGCCACACAGCCTATATCTATATCAGTTGTAGTGCTCTGCACTTTAACGCGTTGTATGCCGTGTTCAGAAGTGCAATTAGTAATGATCCCGTGCCTAATCGCACTTTGGAATAGGAAATAAGTTGTCCCGGTTAGGCGATGTGGCTTCTGGTATTGTAGAATATGTAAATTTTTTAGAGTACCTAATTCCCTCACTTTCGCCTATGCCTGTACATTTACGCGGCCACGTGCCGTTTTCCTTAGTTATTGTTTTCTTTCGTGTCACGTACGCCCAATCTACCTGTTGGCTTGCTATTTTGCCCATCGGGCCTTCTGCCTGTGCGCGAAAGGAGCCACACACTCTACACCTTTTTTAGCACCTTGACAGATGTCAGGTTGCTGCATACTTGGCTTGGGACCAGATTTCGACACGAGCGGAGACTCACCGCTTACACCTGGACGACGACAACCATTTACGGCGGGAATGACAGAGGGTCAAAGTACACGAGACTCATGTAGACCCATGACCAGCCCGAACGACTGGATACAGACAGACAACTTAAGACCGGAGACTCCGGACCACCCCAAACTAGACATGTTGCCAACCCCGCAGACTGCTGGGGTCATAAGACCTAACTCTAATACATTTCCCTATTCAGACATTTTAACATCTAGACCATTTAGACTTCAAGAATCTAGGCGACAAGAAATTGAAGAATACGAACGAGAAATAGAAAGAATAGACCAGGAAGAAGCACGACTCAAAGAGGAAATCCACAAAACTGAAGAAGAAATGGCCAAAGAGGACCGGCGACATGCAAAACAACGTGCAGACCGCCGGAACCAACAAATAAGACAAGAAATCAAACCCGGACCGCGCGAGACAGTAGAACCCAGGCATGGGATAAACTATATTGGTGACCCCATGACCGTGCCCCAACCTTCTTTCCCAGGTCAGCCAATTCCAAGTGGGCCGTCGATCCCACCGGTATCCAACTCGGCACAATACCCACCTGTAATTTGGCCGCCAGTTCCAGCTAATTGGGTGCAACGCCCAGCTCCACTGCCTGTAATTTGGCCGCCGATCCCAATTAATTGGACATATCCTGTCCAGCCGCCGACTTCACCTATTTTCCCCCCTCCTATTCCATTCCCAAATTTACTACCCCCCCTATCACCTCAACAAGCCAATAACTCTAGTGTGTTACCCGAGTCCCACCCCTCCCACCCCAAATCTACCCACCGGCATTAGAATTGCTGCCTGAAAGTCAAAAACGGAGCAAAACAATAATGCAGAATGCGGATTCTCGACCTGGACAGCCAAAATCCACTGGTAAAAAGTACCAAGGAGGCTGTCCAGCCTGAGCTTGTAAAAGGAATAACCCTGTTCAGGGTTATTGTGGGGGAGGGAATAGGGGAGAAAGCAGGAAGAGAGGGAAGGATGTTGGAACATCACGTATCCCAACAGAGCCAGATGGAGGTATGTTGTCCGACAATTCGGACTCGGAGGTAAAGACCTTCACGAGTCCGGGTCAGGTCAAACCCGTGACCTGTAGACAGGTACCTGTGGTCAAAAAGTGCTGACCCATGACCTGCTGAAGATCCGTGGGAAACGGGTACCTGACCCATGGGTCAAAAACCCACGAGTCTGCAGGTACCCATGGGTCAAGTTATGCAAAACTTTAAAAAATAAATAACATTACATTGTCCCTATGTATTAAGTACTTGGAAGTAAATATAAGTATAAATATAAGTTGAAAGTCATAAAACATTGTAAATGAATACAGGGACTTTGTAAATAATAAAAATTACTACATATAAGCAATCTATAATGTTCAATTTGGCTCTGTATGAATTTTCGGATTTTTTGACCGTGCCATTGATGAGAACGGACAGTCAAAACATTGTGCAGACACTGAAATTTAACGTCACATGACTTTCTAAGCATTGGCTCACCAATGTTGCAACCACTCATTCTCAACAACAGCTTGATCAAAAAATCTAAAAATTTGGAGGAAGGTTGATTCACTACTCTAGATTACATAAATATATTAATTCAGCTACATGGTCTATTCAGAAAATAGAAAAACTTTTTTATTTGCTTCTGGCACATATCCTCATCTCCACCTTCAGCCATTGAGCTTGGTGAGAGGGTCTAGAAATGTGATTTGTGCAGATTGTTATCATCTACATAATGTCCCATCCTCCAGATTTTTATGAGCTACTTTTCCCCTATAAACACATGGTGCCACAATTTACAAAAACTCAATTAATTAATCAGGATTGAATTTTTGTCACTACTTCTAGAAATGAAAAATGAGTGGTTTCCCTTCATCTTGAATATGGTGTATTAGATGTGGTATGTTTCTCAGAATATGAATTGTTTGGACTGAAATATCAATGTATATTTCCATAAAATTATATTATGAGCTTGTGTATATCTTAAACAAGTGTTAGGATTGCCTGCACATTTAACTCAAATCTATCTGAGACCTGAATTAATTTATTTCAATGGTTATAACTTGATTTAAAGCAAAATAGGTCTGACCTGCGGGTACCCGTCAAAAGTAGAGAGGTTGACCCGTGACCTGTTAATGACCCGTGGGAAACGAGTACCTGACCTGCGGATCACTAAACCTGCGGGTTTTCCCACGGATCAAACCCACAGGTACCCGTTGATGACCCTGACTTGTGAAGGTCTTTACTTGGAGGAGAGCGGTGGCAAAGAGGAGATGGATGCAGGCACATTCGAGAGCCTGTCGGCTTGTGCAGTGATGTGTAACGATACTTCCATCACAATCACTATACCTGGAGTTTGGATTGACATGGACTCGGACATGGAGGTTGAGGTGGATGGGTCCAAAAATTCCAGTTTGGATGGAAACTTGGATGTGGATGAGAACTCAAGCAAAGAGGAAAGCTCGGGGGAAGAGGAGAGCTCAGACTCGGATGAGGAAAGCGAGTGAGGTTTGGACTAGTGTGGACGATCGGTAGCTGAGTCTTCCGAGGCGCCCCTCTGGATATTAAATACCAGTGTGATGCAAAGTCTAGACCTTCACCTGGTGCCCCTCCCCTCATTCTTGTGCTGAGCCAGCCTAACCAGGTCATTGATGGACGACCAGTAGCTGGGTCTTCTGGAGTGGCCCCGCAGACAAATTTCTGTGTGCTCAATGATCTCAGGCTGGTATTTAACAATCACTCCTACAACTGTTTCCTCATGCCTCTCACCCAGTCTCATTTCCTCGTCATCAGCCGATTCAACTTTTATATTCTACTCCCCCTCCTACCTTTAATCCTTCAAATTCACATACACATTTTCATCATTCATGTTCAAAGAAAATAACCCAACCATTTCTTGTATCCTATTCCTACCCCTAATTTTCTATCCTCACATGCACATACCCATTTATTGTTGAGAAATCAACCCCATGGATTGATTTGGTCGGGGAGGGTGTAGAGTATGTAAATTTTTTAGAGTACCTAATTCCCTCGCTTTCGCCTATACCTGTACATTTACGCGGCCACGTGCCGTTTTTCTTAGTTATTGTTTTCTTTCGTGTCACGTATGCCCAATCTACCTGTTGGCTTGCTATTTTGCCCATCGGGCCTTCTGGGTGTGTGCGAAAGGAGCCACACACTCTACAGGTATGGTGGCGGGGTGGCGGACTGGCGAGTTCATGACATTACCCCCCCTCTAGGAATTATTCATCCTCAAATAATGCGATTTGCAATGGAGAATCATTAAATCTCCAGATTCGCAAACTTTAACCAAAATTAATGCCGTAAATTGATCGAAAATTCTCGGCAGAAATTCCAATATAAAGTTATCCATCGATTGGTGCCACTCCAGAGCTCCCTTCTAACCACCAACACCATCGTCCATGGCCAACCCACCCTCAGATTCAACCGCCCAATCACCTTCCTCCCTGATTACACCGACACAGTGACGTGAATGCGCCAAGATACTCGCAACATTTCACGACACCTATCAACTCGTCGACATCGACCTTACTCGTCTCACAATCCCGCTACCTTCCAACCCATTGCCTCAACCTCGACCTCAGATTCAAGAATCAGAAGAGTTCTGCCATTACTTTGCCCTTGCGAACATGTGATTTCAAATGTGGGCGCATCAAATCGCAGGACTCACAGATCGCGAGTGCGACTTCATATCCGCGTTCGACAAGAATGATAGGCGCGTTTCGGCGTTTTGACTATGTCTATCAGTCTCTTTTGACCAGCAAGCATGACTCGTTTAATGACCTGACCAATGAGGAGTTAGTGGAGGGTAGTTGCAGCTTGATACGTTGGGTAAACACGATGGTGCGTTATCGAATCATGGTTTCTTTCCTCATACTAATGTTGTCCGCAGGCCTACTTCCTCAACATCGTGTACGACCTTCATCAAAACCATGCAGCCGAGATCTACTGTGACGATCGATTTGTTTGCCTCGTCCATTCCACCAAACCGATTGTCGGCAAAATTGCGAACTCCTTCCTCCGAGCAGCCCTGTGGGACCCAGAGGATCCCAAACTTCCTCCATTCGAGCCTGAACCCATGGTGTCCTTCCATCACCCTCTACCCAAGCTCTCCATTGTCTCCCATGATCTCGCTTATCCAAAACCCTTTGGCGATTCCTCTAACGACAGCTGATACCGTAAAACTTTTCTAAAAGTAAGGATAATATTTCCTCACGATGTTTGCAAAAGTCGAGGACAAGTATAAGTAGGGGTAAAGACAGTACAAATGGCTGTAGATACTTTTGTAAAAGTCAAGGATGATTATTACGAGAGGTTGTAGACACTTTTGTAAAACTCAAGGACAACTATTAAGAAAATAATTTATAATAAGTCCAAAGTTGTCTTAAACCAGGCTGTATTGGCTTACTAATACCATAGGAAGCCCTCCTAAAGTCAAATTGCCTGTTTGGATGGATGTGGAAGGGTAGCAACATCACCAGAGCTGGTTGGAGCCATTCTGTCTCTAACCCTAACCCTAACCCTAACTCTAACAATACTAGCTGCCGGGCAGGTTCAAATCCAGGGGGGGCAAGTTTACTTAATTCCTGGGTCAGTACTAGCCTATATATGACTATATTATCCATATTCAGACCAGTTTCACAGCCTAGCATTATCCTGAAATACCCCCTTATTAACTGTCCTTGACTTTTGCAAACGTCGTGAGGAAATATTATCCTTATTTATACAAAAGTTCTAACGCATCTGGTGCTAACGACTCCACGAGATATCCTCAGCCTGCGACTATGGCCATAAAGAAGCACAAGACAAAAATTGGACGCCAAATCCCAACCTTGATGCGCGAATGGCTTGCACTGGAAGATCCTTCGAATTACATTGGGCGGCAAATGAGTGTCGCTCTCAAAAGCAACCCTTGTTTTATTGGAGATTTCCTCTGCAGTCAAACTTGCCCTGGGTCCAACAAGCTCCAAAACGACCCCTTCTATAAACAGCTCAAGACGCTCTTCCCCATCCCTTCGTATTGATCTCCCTACATTCCCGACGCCAACCACGTTGAAAAAGTATGCTCGGGGTGTACCAACTACGCGATTTGACGTCAAAACGCCATTTCACGTGATTTGGCCGCTCTTCCTGTTGTTCCAACTGACGCCAACGTTCACATGTCTTCTCCTCAGCCAGTTCCTCCACTTCGTCCTTTGTCCCCTCCAAACGCCGACCTCCTCTTCATTCCTCTCGACACACTGCCCAAAATCAGAAATCACACTTACATCTACATCCCATCCTCAAAATCGCAGGGTAAGCAACGCGCTCGGGAACCGTCTCCATCTGAATCGGGATCGGATGAAGAGTGGCAGCCAGGTTCGGATGTGACTCCGGCCAAACGCCAAGCATCCAAAGAACTGGTGCCGACCAAGTCCACCAAGAAGCCGAAGCCCAGCTCTTTCAAGGCCTCTCCACCCAAGGAACCTCGCAAGCCGAAAGGTGATCTAGTCACAGATCTTGACGCAATTCGCGAGTGGGTTTCCAAACCTCTCCATAACACTCCTACCCATCACTTCCCATTCCCTGCTTACACCGACTCCGACCTTCTTCCGTTGACTAGCAATGACGATCAACAGATTCACCCTCCATCCGCCTCCGAAAGGGTGAATCGTGTCTCTAACTACGCAGCTCCACAGATGGATATTTGTCCAATGGAGATGTGGCAATCTTCTACGCCCTCTCCCGTGGTCTCTAACCGTTCTTTCTCCAGAGTGCAAGCAAACTTTTCCCTTTCTCGCACTGCTGGGGTCATCTATCTCCTTCCCCGTGATCCTTGCAAACTTTGTGTACGTCAGGGGTTTGTTTGTGCATATCCCAAGTTAGCATGTTTCTCTTGGGACAACCCTAAGCCAGAGAAGAACCGTCGATGCCTCGGATGTCGTTGGAGAAGTCAAAAGTGCGTGTTGGAGGGTACAAACCAACCCCATCTAAGACCGTATCAATGGGATGGGTACAAGTTTGTAGGGCCATTCCATCATCGTAGACCATTTGGTAAGTCAAGCCCTCATTTATTGATGCGATTCGTGCGGCTAATCATTTCTTTGTTGGTAGTCGCACCCATCGAGAATAACCTGACACCGACAACGCAAAGATGGCGCAACATTGACATGCAGACGGATCGGGGGAATGCGGAAGCGGGACCTTCAGGATCATCTTGAAAATTTCCTGAATCTATCTTGTATCCTGTGTATCGTAGTAGCCTAGTGCGATTTAGTCGCAGAACGTATTATTCTTGAATGTCGTGATATGTGACTCGTTGATTTACCAATATGTGTGTAAAAAGTTCAACTTGTAAGAAAATGAGATTCAGCCTTGAATCTTTATCCAGAAAAGATCCATATGCTCCGAAGAGTAGACCAAAGTCGTGAATCAACTCCAATGTTCGTGGCTCAAAGCGTTTCAACATTGGAGGATAAGCTAACTGTCAATGCGGTGATACACCTGGCAATATTCCGCCGGTAATTTTAGCGATATTTTCCTTGCGATCCTCATTTCTGAGGGTCATAACCTTACAAGAATACCTCTCTAGGAAGCGTCTGTCCGAAGGTAGACTCTGTACAGGCGGAACGCTGTATCAACAGCCCCCCTGTATACTCCATTCACCAGAGCTACTACCTACCTATCCTACCAATCAAGTGATTTATTTCCGGCGGACGCCATATTTTCGACTGCACATGATGTCGACGCACATCCGGCGGAACGGTTATCTATGGTACCCATCCTCCGGAGCTATTTTGTGTGGCTTGTAACTATATAGTACCACCTTATCTAATATTTTCTAGGGTATATAAACTGTAGATTATCATAGTAGACCTTAGCTTCTTCCCCGCTGGACATTACCTGTCTAGTCTCTTAGATAGCTCAGGGTTTTTCCCTACCCAAAGACAAGAGTTGGTACAAAGAGAATAATAAAGAGTTTTAAAAGCATATAGACCCAAGTGAACTAAGTTGAGATCAAGTCCTAGTAACCAGTCAAGAAGTTATCCAGTGTCCAGACCTAGTTTTCGTGTCCCAGTCTTTTCCCTTATCAAACTCAAACCTTACCTGACTATTGTCATTAAACACTACTACCCCAAAAGAACTATCTACTGTCTTCCCTCGGTAATTTGGTCTTCCGACGAAACCTTACCTTCCGGCGGAATGTTCCCCATCTCGATTTCAGAAGGATTTTTATACTTCGTCACCCCGAACTCACCTGACTACTGTGTTTTTGAGGTTTAGAGGAGAGTAGAGTTTGAGGTTTATATTCATAAACCTTTTTCTTTTGTTCTGCTTCGATCGCATAGCAAGTCTCTCAGCGGGTGTCCTAAAACCAAAATCCTAAGTCCAAAGTGTTTCCGATGTGCGATTTTTGTGAATCGCAAGTAAGTACTGGCTAAATCACACAGTCTACAACTTCATAACGAATCTCCCAGATCCGCCTAGACCTCCCACCAGATTCTCCAGCTTCAAAAGGCGTTGTTTTAACCAATCTAGATCTGTGGTGTGTCCATCATTTTCAAGATGGACATTGACCAGATCTCTGATATGTTTAGCCTCCAAGGTATATTCCTCCATCAAAAGAGTACCCTCGAACCACCTCCTTTCCAGATCTGAAACCCGATTGCAAAACACCTTCATCCGTTCGGCTGCAAACCATGGCCTTAAAATTGATAACGGACCCAATTGCATGTTATATTCATCGGCCAGGACTCCCATATATTCTTCGTAGGATAGTCCCCGTGGTGCGATTCCATCTCCAAACTGGGTGGGAGCATTATTTGAAGTTCTTCGACGCGCTTCCTGTTTTGTCCTAACATATTGGACTACATTCCGCTTGTGAAGTAACTCATCTAATGCTTCCTCACTCTTCCGATTTGCAAGGATCCATTGCAACACTTCAGAGTACTCTTCATTGAGAATTTCCTCGAGCGATAGCATCAAATCCTTTTGCGATATGGAATATCTCTCAATGAGATTCAGTTTCAAAGTAGGTGTTTGTCGGAAATGATGAATGATGGACGCGATTACCAGCTTTTGGTGTAAGATTCGGTATTGGATAGAGATAGGTGATTGCCTCATTCTTGGAGGCAGGATATCTAAAGCCAAAAACAACCGGCGATTCCATGCAAATACCAAGATATGGTGCAAGACGTAGTTTCTAGAGAGTAGCACATAATCATATGCGACTACGAGAATAGGTTGCATGAGGTTGTGAATCGCAACAAATATGAATAGTGCCGACTTGGCACAGATCATCCAAAAAATGGTTCCCATAACCATTGCATAAGACGAATCGCAGTCCATTAGAGGTTCCTTTAGTCTCTAGAGCTAGATTCCAAGAGTATAGATCTTGATTTTGATAGCGAATATGAGTGCTTGTATACAGAGAAAATGAGTCAAGTAGGGGATGAGTACTCGTCCGTTAAGGAACAGCAAGTCTCGTGTTATAATAGGAGAACTTGATACTGAAAACAAATGCGAATCACAATAAATGTGTTCGGTAAAATGATGAGTGAATGTTGGTGAGACTTTGATCAATGAATGAGAATAGGGGAACACCAGGACAGTGCACAATCGACACTCCTGAACAGTAAGGAGAATCCAATCTACTGTCACAACCTGACCTAAAAGCAATGCACCCTTGCCTATCCTAGGCAACCTGTTGGTGAGTGACAGCAATCGTGCGATAGAACCTGACCCTCTTTGAAGCCTCGAGAGTAATGCGACTAGTCGATATAAGCCTATATCTGACTGCGATTAGTGCAAATAATGATAGCCACAGATACGAGGAACCAGGAACCTAGTGTTGGCGACTCAGACTACGAGCCTAGAAACTAGAAGAATGAAACTAGTATGGAAACCAAGGAGAATTGCAATATAGACAGCCTACGGAGCTGAGTCGACAACGAGAGTGATGCGAATAAGCAAGTCATTGCCTACCAGGAAAGTAGGATCAATAGAACAAGATGCCCTATGACAACTAAGATTGGATTCTAACTAGTACTGATGGTTATACAAGGTATATATACTGTAAAGTAAAGGAGTATACTCCTAGCGGCCATAATGCCTCCTCCTCTCTGCTACCTATAATGTATGATCATCCCTATGTCACCCGTCAACCCCTGCAATCAGCCAAGTCTTGGTGCCACATAAGAGATCAACCTCTAACATGTTGTATGCCGTGTTTTGGAAGTGCGATTAGTAATGATCCCGTGCCTAATCGCACTTTGGAATAGGAAATAAGTTGTCCCGGTTAGGCAATGTGGCTTCTGGTATGGTGGCGGGGTGGCAGACCGGCAAGTTCATGACATGGAATATCAGGAAGCTGATGGTGTATATGGTGACATGGTAACATGGTGTAGACAGGTGTGAGAAAAGGAAAGGAAGAGTCCGACGATTCATGACAGAAGAGCAGGTGTGTGTTATGGTAGGCCAGACGTCCACGGTTAAAATTCCAACATTGTACATTGTTCGTCCCAACTCACATGACATATATCAAAGCTGACACTCAGTCAATGCTTCTCCTCACCCCATCTTCAAGTCTCATTCCGCTCTCTTTCCATCCTTTTGAAGCCCACGTCATTTGCACATCAAGCTCGACAAGACATGCTTGAAGGAATCTATGGGAGTATGACCAGCGAGCACCAGACCCAATCTAACGGGTTAAACTGGCTCAACCTAGATACTTACTTCAACATCAAGAACACAACGTGAAGAGGCGGCATGAATCAGACAGAGAGCTACCAGGATACCAGTGGAAATGGATGAGATGCTGATAATGGCAGAGGAGATAGAAAAGAAACTTTCCACTTGCAAAATTTGATCCAACGATTGCCAAAATGTCCTATCAGAACTGTCAAGACACCTCAAAGATTCTATGGCACGAATGAAGTCAGAAAAGTTGTCTCCTCGGATTTTTTTTGCTGGATCCACAAGATCAATGGCACTGGAGCTGATACAGGTGTTTGCAGAAGAATGGGGAAAGATTCCGCAAAAGTTTATGCATTTGGGTCGGTTTTTGGAGATGAGGTGAACCCGGACAGAATTCGGTCGATTAGTTTGGGGACTAATAACTGACATGATGTTTTTTCCTTCTTTTTCTACTGGCCAGATTCTGTATCCTCATCAGACTAACCTGCGGTTATACTACAAGGTGTCAGACCTGGTTGAGGAGATTTTTTGTCCTCTGGTCAGTTTGGTACTGTACTATTACAACCTAATGTTCAGTCACACGTCACATCGAAAAAAATCGGACACCGGATTTAATTTTTTCTTGATTTTTCCGATTTTTTGGAATTTTCCAACCCTAACCCTAAATGAACATCAGGTTGTAATAGTACAGTATCTCGTTTCCCACATTCTTTATCGTATTGGTAGCCTCCTGGTTGCTGTCATTGACTCTAACTTCGACTCCCTCTCCTCCTCTTGCACTCGTCACCTTCTTCCTCTCCTTCCTTGGTTGGCATTACAAGTAATGCTGCCTGTGGCAGGTATCTAATGAAGATCACCTACTTTCAATGTATACTGAAAAGATTGGTTATTTTCACTAGAAGCACTAGTTATTTGTTCTTTCTGATATCTTATGTTCTTAGAATAACTGTAAATCTGCGGAATGGCAGACTTTGAGTGCAAGAAAAAAACTCAAAAAATGACATCATCACTTGAGCACCCATGACCAGTCACGTGATTTTCATGTGACAATTTTTTAATAATATTCTATCTCTGTGTGATGATCGTCATCGTCACACTCTCCATTTTTTACCTTTGTGTGACAATCACAATTGTCACACTTATCATTTTTTAATAAAATTTCGAGTTTTTTCTGTTTTTCTGTTTATATGATTGTCAATAAATTTTTTTGTGAGCTCGGCAGCTCATGGACAGTTTATTTCAGCTGTCTGCTTAATATAGAACACCAAACAAGCAAAAACAACGGTGACATATTTAGATATTAATGCACACTACAAGTAACCAAGGTTTATCAACTGGAATCGTGGATCTGAATTGCCATCCTCTAGCTCAGATGAGAATGAGGGAGCATCCTAGCACTGAGTCATCACAAACAGACAGGTGGAGAGAGTGTGCTGCCACCAGCACCACGTCATGCAAATGAAGCTATCCATAGCTATCCATGGCTCTCCGTGGCTATCCGTGGCTCTCTGTGGGAATCTGTGGGAATCCATGGGAGTCTGTGGGAGTCCACCGGCATCTGCTGCAGGTTCCAGCAAGATCCACTGGGGAATCCACTGAGGAATATACTGAGGAATCCACAGGGGGGTACATGCAAACCATAGATTCCATGGATTCCATGGCTCCCATGGAAGCCTACAGATCCCACAGAGGATACCCATGGATCCGACTGATATCCATGGATTCCACTGAGGAATACGTATGGATCCCATTCAGTAACCATGGATAGGGGTACTTTTCCTGATTTGAATGTTGTAGTAGAAAAACACCTTCCTTCTGGTCAAACTTTGAGCCCGAACCTGAGCCCTTCTACTTCTACACCGCAGTTTGAGTATGGTGACATGTAGAGGTCAAAGCCAGTGAGACAAAAAGAACCACTGATTGTCACGTACAATGGGTCATGTGGTAGATTAGACTGATCTCAGGATAAAATTCAGACGATCATCAGTTGACTTTAGTTCTCCCATTGGCATTGTTCCATGACATAGTTTTACCCCCAATGGCGTGCACACTTCAGGCACCCCCCCTAAGGTACCTAATTAGGTGGAGCTCCCCCTCTAAGTTGATCCACCTAAGTAGGTTCATGAACCCGGAGACATCCCAAGGCCCTGGGACATCCTAGCTAAGGCCTGGGACATCCCATTCCAAGGTTCCTACCCTTTGGGAAGTCCCATGGACTGTATCCTGGACATCCCAGTTTAGCCAGTATTGGGACATCCCAGGTCCCCCGTGTCAGGTTGGGACATCCCAGGTCCCCCATGTCAGGTTGGGACATCCCAGGTCTCTCATGCCAGGTTGGGACATCCCAGGTCTTTCATGCTAAGTTGGGACATCCCAGGCCCCCCATGCTAGGTTGGGATGTCCCATGCCATCACTATTTGTAGGATGTCCCGAATGATCAACTTGGGACATCCCAGAATCTTACCCATTGGTGGGATGTCTCCAGTGATCAACTTGGGACATCCCAGAATCTTACTTGCTGATGGGATGTCCCAAGCTGATCATCTGGGATATCCCAGGATCTTACTCATTGGTGGGATGAGAATCTTGGGACATCCCAATATGTTACTTATTTTCAAGCTACCTTTATTTGGTTTTAGGTTATACCAATCAGGCTGGCTCCAGAATAAATTATTCCTACACCTTTTATATAATGGAATTGTTTTGAAGTGATTTTTCTGTGGGATAGACACCATATTACACTTATTATTTATGTTATCAGCATACACTGATTGATTTTGTGTCAGTGTGTACTTTGTAGTGCTGCTAGCTGCTGTGGTTCTGATTTATTTTCTCATTTTTCTAACAGATTATGGCCTTGTATCTGCCATGTGCAGCAATAGCCAAATGATCTTAATGATATAAGATGTGATGCTCATTACTGATTATAAGCTCATGGTGATCTCGACAAAAAATAAGTTATTATGTGGAATTTTGTGAGAATGTATATAACTCATACAAGTACTGACATGTATGTGATCCAAAATGCTAGGTTTAGATCAAGAGTTAATTCAGACATTGGAGAGAGTTGGATGATCACCATCTTCATCAATGATTAAGATTGTACACATTATGCAATATGGCTGCTACATATTGTGTAGTATATGAAAGTACTACATATGTTCTGCCCTGATCAAAAATAAAGCTCCCACTGTGCTTAATCCCTCATGTGACTAAACTCTACCAGTGTCTACTGAGTTAGTGGCAAGTCATAGATTTGTTGAGTAGAGCACAACAGGATTATATGCATGTCATTAGGTTAAACTGCCAGTGCAGGACTCAGGTGGAATATGTGTGCATATATGCACCTCTGTATTGGCAATATCTAATGATATCCAACTACAAATCCAAATTTGTCTTGATCAAGGAACACAGAATGCAGTAGATTGAGTGGTTCGGGGTCCATTCTACCAAAGAAATAAAATCTTCTCAATACAAAGACAAAGTAAATGATGATGTGTATTTCTATATCTTGGTGGGTAGTATATGATATAAAAAAGTAAATAATGAATTAAAATATGAAAAGATTGCTCAAGGTATCATTTGCTGAAAGGGATATCCTAAGTTGAAGGAATTATTTGGGGTGGGATGTCCCAAGAAAGTAAAAGATCTGGGATGTCCCAGTTTAGATTTTTCTTTATCGTGGGATATCCCAGTCGGGTAAAAGGTCTGGGATGTCCCAGGGACTGTCTTCTCTGGGACATCCCAACATTGAGGGAAATCCCAGATTGGAGTAGCTATTTAGGCTGGGACATCCCAAGTTCCATTGTAAGCCTTGGGATGTCCCAAGTCCCATTATCAGTCTTGGGACATCCCAGGTCTCAAATACTGTGGTGACATATGAAGTAAGATTACAGAGTAGTAATATTGCCCGGATTGTGTAAGTAGTAGTCTATTACCATAGACTACTAAGCTTTATTGTGCTATTTTCAAGACAAAAGTAGCAAAATGTACTAAAATGGGATGTCCCAGGGTACAGTCCATGGGACTTCCCAAAGGGTAGGAACCTTGAAATGGGATGTCCCAGGTCTTAACTAAGATGTCCCAGGGCCTTGGGATGTCTCCGGGTTCATGGACCTACTTAGGTAGATCAACTTAGAGGGAGAGCTCCACCTAATTAGGTACCTTAGGGGGGTACCTGAAGTGAGCGTGCACATGCCTTCCGCAGTAACGAGCTATCCTCAATGAATATACGGAGCACCAACCAGAGATCGACTCTATGAACTGATTAATGACAACCTATACCTTTGAACATAATCGACGCCGTCATAAATTCCAAACCTCTTCCGGCCTCAATTTTTTGTGAATGGTCAGATCCAGGTAAGAGCTGTTCCAAGGTTTTTGTATGGCCAACCTTGCGATCCCGTATTTGACATATCTTCTGTCCATTTTTGGTATGATATAATTATGTTTGAGGGCCCACTTCGAGGTCGGGATTGAAGAGAAAATGATTGGAATGCTCAAAAAAACAGTACAGTAGTAATAATCTATTTTTAATCATCTGCCGCACGTTTGTCCCTGTCCTGCGCTGGTACAGGTGTTCCCTGGGCAGATGCGCCTGAAACCCTGGAATTGTCCCCACCATCGTCACTGTTCGGCTCATCCTCACTATCCTCAACAACTCTTCGACGTTTTCTGGAGCCTTGATTAGTGCGGGGACGCTTGTATTTGACTTTCGAGGCGTGGTTGTCAAGGATCTGCTGGTGCAAGGGAACATCGGCTATTCTGACTGCGATGATACCGGACTTGGCGGGGTCACCGTGGGTTTCGACGTCTTCTTTATATGTTTGTTCGAAGATACTGGGAATTGAGTTGAGAATATAAATAAGAACAAAAATGACAGCGAGATTCTTGGTGCGCACCTGAGCAATACCTCAGCATTACCATCAGCTGCCGACTTCCATGCCTCGATAACTTCATCCACTTTCGCCCAAAACTCCTCTGATCTAAATTCTTTTGGGTGTGATGTAGCCACAAAACGCTTTTGAACTTCAGTTAAGTGGTTTAGAAAGCGGAAAGGAGCAGAAAACTTACCAGAGCCGCAACACGACGATATAATGCCACTGTAATCGGAACAGACCTATCACCGATGAGAGTAGCGCTTAGCGTTGCTATGTTGGGTTGCTTTTTCTGCGCAAGGGCCTTGGAAAGCTGCGAAAAGACATCAGCTACCGGCAATTTGACTCGATGAGCTCAAACCTTGTCTTTGATTTGATATTGGATGTCAGTAAAATGTTTCTTGAGGGTCTTTTGAATAATTTCTAATTTTCCGAGTTCGTAGACCGCTGGAATTTCAGGAACACCGATCTCGCGGCTAGCCTCCTACCCAACATAATATATGGTTTCATTAATATGACGAATGTATAGGACCAAAAGAGACAGACCACTGTGGCTTTGGAGAGATCTTTTGAAGAGTATGAGGTGAGTTTCGGAGACATGAGAAGGGTGAACGCATTGGAGCGAAGAGTCGCCTGGTACAGCCGAAAATTCCAAGTTAGTATCACATTATTACATAGACCAAAGATGACGCACCAGTAGCGAGGTCGGGATTGTATACTGCTCAGACCCTGACTTCTTTTTCAACATCTCTCTCTGTTTCAGGTCAATAACAAAATGGACAAGCAATCTTTCCTCAATGGACATCTGCATTGATTGGTGAGCGGAATACAAACTACAAAAACATATCACGACATACTCCCAGATATTTATCAACCTCTGCACTTGAACTAAAATCAAGGTCGTGTTCCTCTTTGAGTTGTCAAGCCAAAACTCCGAGAGCACGATGACTGGTGGTATTGGTGGTGAGAGAATGTTCGGAAAAAGGGGATGGTGGGAAATCATCATCATTTGAGGTTCCTTGGGATATGGGAGTCAGAGCCGGGGCTTGAGAAGCTGCAAGACGAGCACGCCGTGCGATGCGCTCTGCTGGTGTAAGAACAGGTGTGGAAGTCATGGTGGGTGAAGAACAAGAGTGTGTCTTTGAAAGTGGACATTTTAAGAAGACGTGCTTGGATCAATGAGTCGAGCATTGTTCGGAATGGGTTGAGGTCAAAGTGTTGAGCCATGTCACAGTGGCATTCACACGTTACTGTCACTGCAAACCCCTATCCTCTCTAACTGCTCAACCTCATCATGCCTCGTCCTGCTGCTGCCCTTCCTGATGGTGAATATTAATAGACTTTCTCAGTGTTGTTGAAAAACCAATATTATAATATAGGTGTTGAGAATCACCCAACCGTGTCCAACAAAGCACGGTGCATTACTTGCTTCAATGTGGACCCACAGGGCGCCGGCAAATGGATTGTCAAAGGCTCAATTCGGAAGCATCTCGAATCGGATACACATAAACAGAACATTTTACACCAACAAGAAGAGCGAAATCGTGAAGCTCACACCCGTGAACTTTTGGAAACGACTTACTCAGGAGCGGCTGCGAGCACTGCAATGGACTGAGTTTCGCGACCTACGAGAGTCTCTTCTCAACTTCCGATCGAACTTGTGTCGCCGTCTTAACTACTTTGCTGTTTTACCTCTGGTGGATTTTCGTCCCGTTCTTCAAGTTTTAGCCACTATTTCACAATAACCTACCTTCCTTAAACTTTTGGTGTTCCGGATTTCGATTCAACAGTTTAGCAGCGGTGCCGGGTAAGCTTTAGTGACTTCATTATCCGGGTCACTTGATAGCCGATTTTGAGGGCAGTAGTACCGCATAAGTGGGTCATAAGGTACGTAGTGATGAACATCTCAAATGGCTTTGGCTTCGAGTGCCAGGTTTGAAGTGTCCGTGGGGTCGTCTTGATGACGGACTCCTGCTCCTCATGCTGCAACTCCGGTATGATCTGAGTGCGGGCTGCTCTTTGGCTGCACCTCAGGTCATGGATCAGTTTACCGAGCTGATAGGTCTGAGCCTTTTGAGGACCCTTGGTCGTAGACCTGATGCACCTCATTGTCTGGAGTAGCGCTTTAAAGTGGTCCTGGTAGGTCTTCGTATGTTTTAGGCTAGGAAGTTGATGCGATTGAGCTCTGATGTAGGTGAACCTGACTGTTACCGACTGTAGACCTTGAGATGTGGTCACGAGGTCCGCGTTCGTGCAGGATTTCTCCCCCATTACAGTGCTTGGCATAGTTAGGAAAAAGGAGGTAGCTCTGGGGTCTGTGTCATAATGAAGTGGTAGCTTGGTAGTAGTGTCTTCGGACCTCAGTTCCGACAAGTCTAGTCTTCTATCTTCGTCTTCAGTGGAGCCAATGGTGTAGACGAAGAGGGTAGTCAATGGAACAAGAAAGGAAACAAGGGAAGGTAGTCTGTTGGGGTGTCGGAAAGGGTAGTTATGAAGCAGAGGCACTATGGAACAGAAGGTATAGGAAACAAGAGATGTCATATTCATGAGTATCTGTAGCATCCATCAAGGGGTCAGGCAAGTGAAACAGAGATGTGGCATGCTAGTGGATGCGACATAGCTCGGATCAGTCGAGTGAGTTGATAAAGAGAGATATGAAGATAGATAGAAAAGAGAGAGAGAACAAAACGGAACACACTGAACTCACCGCGGGAGTAACTCTCACTAGCAAGGGCTGTCTGTCTCCGCCCATACTACAAGAGAGCCCTTATCTTTTACTC
>ML179357.1:7208-90118 GCA_004369135.1 Dendrothele bispora CBS 962.96
AGAAGTGACGCGGTAGGAGAAGAAGCGAGATTTTCCGGCTGCCAACGCATAATTGGCAGCGGCAAGTTCAAACTGGAGCTGAGCCCTAGACTTGTCTTGGGCCAGGGCATCTAGGTCTAAGGAAAGAAGTAATAAGAGAAAGAATTTCCGACGGAAAAGAGGTTACTTACGGACGAGGGAGAACTTGGCATGCTCAGCAGCCAGGTCTAAGCTCCGCCCAAGTTTGGAAGGTGCGAGGTTACACCCTACTCCGGACTTGATGCAGTTAAGACAGGTGTTGCGGCCATTCCCTCGGAGGAAACAGACCTTCGAAGCCAAGCCGCACTGGAGGCAAGGCTCCCGAAGAGGCTAATGAATAAGACATAGATCAGCACACAAAGAGACAGAAGGAAATAAGAAAATAAAGACATACCACCATACTAGGGTTAACTCTGTCCTCCGCCTGGATCTGACTGGCGCGGGTAGCGGCGGCGATCTCGTCTTTAAGATGCTCCACTCCATAGAGACTGGGCGGAAGCACATAGTCACCAATGATACGGGAGGTGACGGACACAGGGACTCGAGAAGATGAACTTCCGGCGGTAGCTGGAGCAGGGTCAGCACGACCTTTACCTTTGGCTACAGCAGGGAGTCGGTCCTCGTCGCTGTCGAAGACGAATTCCTGGCTCTTGTACACTGGACGGTCTTGTCGGGTTGAGCGATTCGGAAGTTGTCGAGTTTGAGAAGGTCCGGCGGCAGCAGGGGCAACACTCGGAGCAGGAGAGGGCGACCGAGCAGGTTCCGACTGAGCAGGTTCGGTAACGGGGTGTTCGTCCTCGTCTTCTGATTCGACGAGGATCCGCTTGGAAGCTTTACCTCTTTTGGTTCCGCCGGATGCCTGGAATTTAGTCCTCGTGCTTGAGTCAGACTCTGAGTCCGAAGAATCAGACCCGGAGGAAGAACCAGGACGGAAGGACTTGTCGCTGGCATTGGTGTCGTCCGCCGGAAAAGTTCCAATGGTCAAGGCAGGGTTGACAGTCAAGACTGGAGCGGGCGTAGTGTCCCCAAGGAAGTCGGTGTCCATCGGATGTTCGCGTTCGGGGACGCGAGTACCTGAGGGAGAAATGTCAAGTCTTAGAAATGAAAGACTGAAAGAAAGATTTCTACCAGGCGGCAGATAAAACTTTACGGTCTTACCTGGTGAGGGTTTGTTCTTCGTAATTCGAGAGCCAGAAGGCTTCATGGAAGAGGCACGACCATAGCTTCCCGCGGAAACGGGTCCTAGCTTAATCTCGCGTTTCTTCTTCTTCGGCGCCACTGGAGCTGACTCGGCGGACGCGGGCAGCTTGCGCTTGGAGGCCTTTTTCGTCTCTTCCGGCGGACGTTCAGTAGAGGATTTTTCCGCTAAAGGACGATCGCTAGAACCGGAGTCCGAGGGAGAGTGACCTACAGGAGAGAAAGTCAGTTTAACGAAAAGTTTAAGAGGGAGAGTTTACCTAGGGGTGACGCGGCCGCCTCGAACTCATCAACGAAATCGGCTCCGAAGGCAGCTTTCAACCAGTCGGCTTCGACGTCAGCTGGGATAGCAAAAGTTTCGTGAACAGGCAAAAATACCAGTATAGAACAAGAAAAGGACGTACCAAGTTTTGGTTTGGGTGTCCCAGAGGTTTCCGAGGGATCAGCCATGGAAATGTCATCGTCGCCGGAACTCGCAGGACTTGACAGCCGGAGACGAAGGTCTCTGGGAAGCGAAAGTCCAAACACCGCTAAGGAACAAAATAAGCGTTTCCGTGGCAAGACACAGTTGGAAGGAAACGACGAGGGGACTTACACTTGAGAAGGTCCTCCTTGACATACCATATCCACTGGAATCGAGGAGGCAGATCCTCCTGGTTTACTACACTAGGGAACACCTAAGAAGGAAAAGACTATAAGCACAACAGCAGGAACAATAGGACGACTTACATTATCCTTGGGATAGGCCAAGTTGGACCCTTCCCTCGGAATGTCGACATAGTGGTTGGCCAGGACCTCGGGCTCGGGAAATTCGGGACAGGCGGCACCAGTAGGAAGAGGCTGGGCCAAAGGCTGCACCTCCAGCAAGACTCTTTGGTCGAGGCGTTTTCCGATAGTATGCTGCTACCGGGATGAGAGAGAACCAACGGAGACAAGGAAGTACGAACCCTTTCTTCGTCCAGAGTTCAATGCCCCTCTGCGTACGCCGCGTCATCGTAAGACGTGTCGGCCGCTGGGAAATTCTTGAGAGTCCGGCGGAAAAGCATGTTGTCCTTGTAATATTTTAAAATACCCATCTTGAGTGCTAGGATGACGACGGGTTCACTATACTGCGGATGCATAATCCACCGAGTATAGTTGTCCTAAGTCAATCGAAAGTCCGGCGGAATTTATTAGCAAAGTAAGCAGAGGTGGAACGCGAAAAGAAAAATTCACCAAGGCACTGGCAGCCATGGTAAAAAGAGTTACTTGATCCCGCGGTGGAAGTTTTTGGGCGGCAGCAGGGTTAAGGACCACGGGAAACCAGAGAGCCACCAGAAGGAGAGCGAGCCAGGGTTCTTTGTCGTACCCCAGCACCAGAGAAGTATCCAGAAGAGTCCTGTTCGGGAAGTCAACCGGCTTCAGAGGGAGATATTCCTTCGGAAGCTCCGATTTCCTGAAAGCGTCGGTAAAAAGTTGCAGGGACGAGCGGGACGACGACGACGATGGCGAAGACATTTAGACCGATGGGGGCAGAACTTAAAATCTGGGTGAATTTCTGGGTCCTTTTATACAGCTGGAAGGTCAGGGTTCAGGACTCCGGAAACCAGGTCCCTCGGGTCCATGACATAAAGAGAAGACGCTTTAGCCGACGTGAAGAGATTAGCCGACGTGAATAGGTCAAAGCAGCACCTATTTGGGTCGCCACAGTCCATTTTTGGTAATCCGGAAAATGGAGAGAACATAGAATTCTTGGAATTTCCACCGGAAATTTTAATATTCTGAAACATGTCTGGAATTTGAATGGGGCTTCTGATCCGAAAATTCCCGCGGAACCTTCCGTTCATTTACCAGAATTCCAGAGACATATAAAACAGACATGCAGAGTGGCTCAATAGGAGTGCCGAGATGCCGGCTGACCAACAGTGGCGGGAAAATCTTGGGTGGCTGATCAGATGTGGCTGGACCCTGCAAAGGAATAAAGATCCTTGAGAATAAAGACCGGCGGTGTATACTCTGGACGAGTCAGTCGGAGAGAAACTTCCAAAACGGGTATATTCAAAGAGAACCTTATTTTGCACCGGAACTTTGGTGCCAGGCAAGGGACTTGTGAAAACTGTAGCAAGGATGAAATTGCCTAATTTGGCTTGCCCGATCCAACAGAGGGAGATCTTGTGGTGCAAAAACCTTAGTGTCCACAGTGTCCACGTGACTTGGGAAAACTGTACCAAGGATGACCGGGGACGGTCAGTATTTCAGTAAGGGGGAGATGATACGCCTGGCAATATTCCGCCGGTAATTTTAGCGATATTTTCCTTTCGATCCTCACTTCCGAGGGCCGTAACCTTATAAGAATATACCTCTGGGAAGCATCTGTCCGAAGGTAGACTCTGTACAGGCGGAACGCTGTATCAACAGCTCCCCTGTATACTCCATTCACCAGAACTACTACCTACCTATCCTACCGATCAAGTGATTTATTTCCGGCGGACGCCATATTTCCGACTGCACATGATTTCGACGCACATCCGGCGGAACGGTTATCTATGGTACCCATCCTCCGGAGCTATTTCGTGTGGCTTGTAACTATACAGTACCATCTTATCTAATATTTTCTAGGGTATATAAACCGTAGATTATCGTAGTAGACCTTAGCTTCTTCCCCGCTGGACATTACCTGTCTAGTTTCTTAGATAGCTCAGGGTTTTCCCTACCAAAGATAAGAGTTGGAACCAAGAAAATATAAAGAGTTTTAAAAGCATATAGACCCAGTGAACTAAGTTGAGAACAAGCCCTAGTAACCAGTCAAGAAGTTATCCAGTGTCCAGACCTAGTTTTTCAGATGTCTTGAAGTACTTTGGTCCCTTTTTGAACTCAAACCCTCTCTGACTACTGTCATTAAAAACACTACTACCTACAAAAGAACCTATCTACTGTCTTCCCTCGGTAATTTGGTCTTCCGACGAAACCTTACCTTCCGGCGGAACGTTCCCATCTCGATTTCAGAAGGATTCTTATACTTCGTCACCCCAAACTCACCCTGACTACTGTGTTTTTGAGGTTTAGAGGAGAGTAGAGTTTTAGGTTAGTGATATTCAATAAACCTTTTTCTTTTGTTCTGCTTCGATCGCATAGCAAGTCTCTCAACGTATTTGATGACGAGCAGCCTCGGCTTGAGGTCAAGAGTAAAGTAAGTCAAAAACGCAGGATATATGGTTCAGAAATATAGACTGCTCAATTTCAGAGCTTATCAGATTCTTATGTATGTTTATAACTGGTCAGTCCCCCGGAGTCTCGTGGACCGTTAACAGTGGATTCGGGAAAGTGGTATCAGTAACAGATGAGACATTCCGAAATAGACTAGGAGGCGAAAGACCCGAACACTTACCTATCTGCCATAGTCTATTTCAGTAACAGAGCATACAATCAGAAAGGGTAAAAGATGAATTAATAAGGTTGAGCATTCACTGCTGCTACATCTCATGCCTGACCATCAGACAAACCAAGAAATCAGTAGCAATGATCAATTTCATGCCTCACGGCAGACAAAACAGGAATCGATAGTGACAAAAGGAGATGGGCATTGGGGACGAACGTGAATTCTGAAGTGTTATGGGTCACCACCAGGCAGACAGCAAAGAACCAAAAAATGAAACGCTACATATCTGTCATGAACAGAACGAGAAATTAGATTTAAATTACTGTATACACATACGGTGCGAGACAATTGGGAAGAAGGGTCCTACCTGTCCCACCCCCCACCCCCCCCCACCCACCACGACTAAGGCAGACACTGGGGACGAACATCAAGTCTGAAGCATCATGGGTCACCACTAGACAGACAGAGAACAACCGATGCATCCTCGGCATTAAGCAAATAAAGCGGTCGAAGGCAACGAATGAAGGCGGGCGTACGTGAAACCTCAAGCGCGGTGGATTACCACCAGACAGACAGCGACGAACCAAAGAAAACTAGATTACGCGTATACACTGGGCAGGACAGAAAGGGAGAGCACGTGAGCGTCCGACTATATAGCACTGGTTTTGTTTGTAGCTGTTGACAGAAACGCGTGATTTTTGACAGAAACGCGTGACTTTCATGGCTCGTAGAACAAAGGCTGAGTTACTGGGCATCTATCCGAGTAGCGGGAATACCACAACTAGCTATTTAACATGTTATTACCGATGGTAGTATTGATGTTAGTAACATATTGGAGGGTACTGCATAGCCTTGTTATATACGTATCTAAGTGGTGATGCTTGGCAGTATTGACGGAATATCGTTGCATGTAGCTGCATTGGAGGAATATATAGGAAGCTCTTGGACGGTTTACTGACTGATTTGTGACTCAGGTGGACTGAGCTGGACCTGGGGCTGCTCGTGGAAAGTGGTACAAGTTGTTTCGATGAAGGTCACAGTTGTAGCTTTTAAAATGGTATTATGTGTAGCTACTGTTGACAAGAGGTTAATAGCGTCGACTTTTTGGTGTTTTTAACGTGTTAATAACACCAGATTTTTGCAGCGTTCCGCGCTGCTTAGATAACTCAATAACATGTTAATAGCAGCGTTCCTAACATTGTCGGGAAAGCTATTATCGACACAGCACTAATTGATGGTCACGTTTAGCACTCGCTTAATTATGTGACTAGCACTTCGAAAAAAAAAATAGATTTGACTTCGAGTGGCAGTGTAAGCTGTGCAGCTTCTATCACTCTATGGACGATACTAATAATATCTACTAGTACCATGAAATAGCATAAATAGCACAAAAGTTTCAATATCCAGAGGAAATTCATTTTGAGTTGAACGCTAATCAGAAACATCAAGAATTACTCACCGAAAGCCTGGTTTTCATCAACGACAGGAGTCGCTTGCCGACTTCCCTTGCCTTGACCTTCTTGGGTCTGTGCACTTGGCTGACTGGGTTTATTCAGGCAAGCACAATGCTCCCTTTGGATTCGGCCGGGAGTAGTCTCTTCTGAAGTGGCACAGAATGATTGTTAGACTAACACCAACTATGATGAATCAAGAATGAGAAGTTCAAGTACTCACCAAAAGTAGGCAAGGTGGTACGCTCACTCCCCAGACTAGGGCTGGCTCCATTATTAGTGCGGAGTCCAGCATTATCTGGTTGAGACGATACATCCTGGTGTAGGACTGTCTCAGACAATCCATTTGATTTGATGCGAAGGGTGGCCGCATCTCCGGGTGAAAAATGGAAAATTGCATCGCCAGTGATATTATAATTGTTGGTGACATTTGTCTCCGTCTTATTGCCACCAACGTTGCTCAACACGGAGTCTTTGAACACGGGATGATACGAGCCATTGAACATCTGCATCGATTGAGTTACTACCGTGTTGACGCTAGGACCAGCATTTGGACTGACAGTACGAAGAGCTTGAGCCTCGTCCTCGTTGGTTACTGTCATCGTAGACGGATCACCAGGTGTGGAGGGGTGTCCTTTATTATGTACACCACAGGGTGATCAGATTGCTGCGAAAAGTGAGATATAAAAGAGTATGGCAGACCTTGCTCGGATTTCACAATGGCAGCACTATCAATGGTGTTGATGACGGTACGATTTGAGGTTGCAGAGGTCATGATTGGATATCTGATGTTTACGGAGATAAGATAAGTATACACGAGAATCCACACAAACAAAAAATAGACTCACAACAACGATGAGAATCTCGGGTTTTAGAGCTGCGAGGTAGCAGTGTGACGGACAGTAAAGGACGATGGGGGAAAGAATCAAAGATTATCGATGAAGGCCGGTCACTGATACGTGACCGTGACAACCGCCCAAGATAACCGCCCAGCTCGAGAGAACGACTTTTTCTTCTCTCCGTGGAAAGTCGGGTTTCCAGGCTACCGCCCAGATAACAGGTGTCATTGTCAGGTGGACGGTGCTTTAAGCTTTTACCAGCTATAAGTTGACGCCCTTGGGTTGGTACTTGACGATGGTACTTCCAAGCCCAGCCCAGAGACGATCTACTCAGTCCCAAGCCTTTTGCTTCCAATACAAGAGCATATGTACTTGTCATCGTCTTATGGTCACTGAGAGGAACCAATTGAAACGCGGAACTTCACTAGTCACTCCCTGAGACAAAGTTTGGCACGTCTATGTAGCTTCAGATCTAGATCTTTTTCAAGCCAACATTCCCAGCCGACGCGATCTCTTCATCAATATTCTGTCTGTACCATGACTTTCTTGTTACCCGCTTCAGACGGCCTTAGACAAGAGAAAGCAGCCTGAGGACTCTTCGTTCTTTGATCTACTGCATCAAATGAAACTATGTGCAAACTGGCTCTTTTATACGTGTCCTAATCAAGCCCGTTACTTATGCACCTCTGCCCATTCTGCCACTCAGCCAGGTAGCCTCAACAAATCCTAGTCAAAGCGTCCCCTGAGCTTGATAAAATGCACTTCGACCTTCTTGCCTTTCTTTCTCTTCACTTTCAACACTGCTCGAATCCCGGTAGCTGACGTCGTCTCAATTTTCACGATGCGCTCCATGCATGCACCTTCTGCTCTTATGACTGTACCCACCTCGCCTTCTTCTCGAATCTCAAATATATTCAAGTCCTCTTCTACTGTCTCCACTTCTGGACACAAAGACACCGATGACAATTTCTGAATCCGGCGACATTTCCTACTCTGAAATTCGTTCCAAATGCTCAGTCGGAGGTTGACTCACCCTAAGATGGGCAGAAGAAAAGAGAGGAAGGGTATAGGAGGAACGTGAAGCGGCAGCCGCTTCGCGCCCTTCAAGCCAGTGATCGCACATCTTCTCCGATCCCGGTTTCCAGCAAGCATACCCGTCAGGTTTCATCTTTCATAATGACATTCGCTACTACTCGGGCGAAACAGAGAAGAAAAATCATAGTAGCGATGAGTAGGAAAAGGATCAAGTCGAAGATGAATTTAACGGAGACACTGACGCGACCGTTCAGCGCTCATTCTCATGCTTGTGCTCAGACAAAGACCCAAGAATCTGCTTTCTCCAAATCTGGCCGTGGGCGTTTCGGTACAATTACTCAAGACGCAGTTGGCGCACCCACCGCCAGAACCGTCATCATCAAATCTTTCTCGGGACCTTCCCCTCCCGAAAAGAAACTCCCAGCCCCACTTTGATCTCTTGGATTTCAATTTCTCTACTCCGGCGAGTCTGGAAATCGATTTCGACCTACAAAATTTCAACGAAAGAGAACCAATCTGACAAGACGAACGAGCGACAAGCTGACAAAGTACCTGAAAAGAAAAGACTCAGAAATGGAAAGAGGCTGAAAATCTGAACGCATAGCGCAGTGATCTACCTCCGAAACGATCTACTCTTCCTTAACGGGAGGATCGGTAAATTTCTGCTTCGGATACATGCGCGGATGTAGATTTGGTGTTGGATGGAAGAGCGATGAAGCTCAGAGGTTCAGATGACTTGAAAGACGTCGAGAAAATTCGAGGTTTTGAGGACGTGCAAATTGAGGAATTGAAGAACATGAAAGGTGCTTCGACTTTATTTAAAAACCATGTACTACACAACGTGTCGAGCATTGTCGGATTACATATGAAAGTGCTTGACTCCTTTGGAAGTAAGATAAATATACACTAGAATCTGCCCTAACAAAGAGTAGATTCACAATGACAACGGAAATTTCGGGTCTTGAAGCTGCGAAGTAGCAGTGTGACGAGTGGTAAACTCAACGAGAACGACGAGGGAGGGACTGGTAAGATGTAGGACAGACGACATGTCTGGCGTCCCTGTCGTCAGCCAGCTTTACGAGAGGTTTGAAGCCAGTTGACGTCCTTCCATACTTGACGACTCTTCCAAGACAAGAACCACGGATGATATGTTTTACGAGCCACAGATTCAAGATCGAGCTCATCATAGCACAGCGCCCACATAATCTGAAAGAAATCGCTGATTTTGATCTGGAATAAAGATATCGACTTGGACATAAAGGATTATTACTTTTGTTAAAAAAACGTCACTAAGTAGCAAGACGTGTCAGATACACAGTGGTGAGATCAAGTGTATAAAAATACCAAGAAAACCTTGGCCATGAAGAGCTCAGATGATACAAAGGTATACATGGAAAGACATCAGAAAGAACTTCACGTCGAGACGAATATGGACCGTATTGCTGCGTCCGTCTGCTGACCGATTACCGAATACTCCAACTCTCAAAAAACTCGGCATCGAACCTCACAAACGCGAGCATATAGTCGACTATTGTGTCCCCTTCTTCCTCTGCTTCCCCTTCGACGTCCTCATCCCCTTCGTCCACCTGAGCATCGATTATGTCTTCAGCATCTTCCATCTGCACTGGTATATCTTCGTCTCCGTCACCAAAACTAGTCGTTGATGCCTTCGATGCTCGTCTCGACAAGCCATCTCGTTCCCTGTCATCATTTCCGAAATCAGCTTCATCGGCACCGACTAGTTCGCCTTCTTCTTTTTCGGCAACCCTGGCAGCATTTGTATCTTCGGCGTCTTCGAACTCTTCAAGAGCCTTAGTCAACAACGACTGCCCATAGGGCATCGAATTATCAGCCGTCGAGTTGTCGTCCCCTTCTTCCCCTTCACCTCCACCAAAAAGAACCCTCCAGTCAAATCCTCCTCTCTGTATGACAAGGTCATCCAACGATCTCTTCTGATTTGCTTTGCGAAGCATGGCTTCCTCGACAGTATGCTGAGAAACGAAACGATAAATGTGAACATCACGAATCTGACCGATCCGGTGGGCCCTGGAGAGATTATATTGAATTATACTACACGTACTTAAGGAAATAGGATACTGACCTGTCTTCGCATTGTCGATCCATCTGAGGGTTGAAGTCACTGTCATAGAAGATAACAGTATCTGCACCGGTAAGACTAGAGAGGCTTGAGTAAATTTCTGAAGCAAATGTGTCAATCACTTACTTAATACCGACACCTCCACTTCTCGAGCTCGAGATAAAACAAAAGACGCGGTCGTCTCTGTTGAATCTCTCCGTGATATACTGGCGATCCTCGATCTTCGTAGCGCCATCCAACCTCAGATACAACCAACCATGAAAATTGAGAAAGATCTCGAGCAAATCTAGTATCCTGGTCATCTGTGTGAAAATCAACACTCGATGTCCTCCGGCTTTCTTCTCCCTGAGAAGCTGAGACAAGACTTGCAGTTTTCCGCAATCATATTGAAGTAGCGAAGGATCTGGAAATGCAATCTGGAGCTTGACAGCAGACAGATGCAGGGGTGCGTCGAATGTGTGGGGCAGGGCACGTATGGTTTTGATGAGCTCTTCTGAGCGTGAAGGAGATGCAGATTCACCGACAATCGTGATTCTCGGAAGGTCCAAAGCGACCACAGGAGGTGTGACAAAGGCGAACTTCTCGATAATATCCCTTAAGCTTTCTGCTCTTTCTGAATATGACAGTACCGCATCGCGTACCCTCATCACTGTGTCCATATACTTGGGAGCCCACGTCCTTGAGCCGCTCTCCGACGTGCGAGCAGGTAATATGGCTTCATACATGTTCTGAACAGCAGACAAAGTTTCAGAACTGTACGACAATGCATCGGCGTTGTTACATCGTAGCTTGTTGAGGTAACCGATATGAGCCCATCGAGCAACGGTCTTCGCGCGCCTCTGCCAAGCACTGTACACCTTGAAACCCTTGATCGTTCGTGTATCCCTCGGTGGTGAGACACCGAGATCGTAGGTATGTTGTGCGAGAAGTTGTTGAGTGGCATCTAGTCTACGAGTCTCCAATGCAGTGATTAAAGAGCTGCCTTGTTGATTAATGAACAAGAAACCGAGTGCATCGAGATTGACCATCTCGCTCTCCTCTGTGTACAGCAACCTTCGTCTGATAAGCAGCTCCTTGATTTCGAAATCCGATACCGCAGACCGCTGCATAGCAAACGACGTGACGATGGGTCGGACTTCAAAAAGATCCGGGTGGTTACAAACTTTCCTCAATTGCATGAGGATATTGGCAATCTTCTGATATACACCGGATTGCAGTGCATCCTGCGTCTGAGCTCTAGACATGAACTCGTCATATAGGAAACGTTGGCGTTTGGAGAGGGGGCAAAGGACGAGGTGCTCGTACTTGCTGGGGAGCTCTTTCTCCACGTCGCGTTTCAGTCTTCGAAGTAGATAGGGACGTAGTACAGTATGCAATTTGGAGACCCGTTGCATGGTCTCGTCATCTAGAATACTACCCATTTCGATGGCTTTCTCCAAGGGATCTGTAAAACTGTTACTTTGCTTCCACAATGTTCACAAAAAAAGACCTTACTTGAGAACCAGTCGCCAAACTCCTTCAGGTTTGCGAAATTCGTTCCGGACATCAGAAATTGTAACAATGCCCATAGCTCCGTCAAATTATTCTGTAGTGGCGTACCAGTTAGCAGTAATCGTCGAAAGGATCGGAACATCAGGAGGATATTCCATCGTTGCGATTTAAAATTCTTGATCATATGCGCTTCATCTAAGATCATGTAATACCAAGCCTTGCGCTTAAAGATATGGGCATCCCGACTGGCAAGTGTATACGAAGTGATGCAGACATTAAAATGGAGCTTGTCGTTCCAGCCTTGACGCAGTTCTTTACGACGTTTGGTATTGCCGTGGTAGCTCAAGATTCTGAATCCAGGGAGAAATTTTTTGAACTCCATTTCCCAGTTCAAGAGTACACTGGTAGGTACAATGATCAAATGAGGGCCCCAGATACCTCTGTCGCAGGCTAGATGAGCTAACAGAGAGATGGTTTGGATGGTTTTGCTGCAAAGGGAAACAAAATCAGATCAGCGACTACGCTTTGTTTATGGAACTTACCCTAGGCCCATCTCGTCTGCCAGAATTCCATTTAGATTATTGGAATGAAGACTAGCTAGCCACTCCAATCCAGAGAACTGATAGGGCCGGAGAATTCCGCGAAGGAGTAGAGGCTGCGACATTTTACTTTCTGGATTCCGTTGGACTGGCGCCACCAAATAGGGCTTTAGATATTCTGGAATATCAGTGTCATCCGCGGGCTGGGTTCCATCCTCAGGAGCAGCTGAGGAATCTGGAAGTTCATCTTCGTCAAGTTCCGCTGAGTTCTGCGAGGTCGCATCCTGACCCAAGTTCACACCATCAGATTCGACACTGTTTATGTCTACGGGCACAGTAGCGAACGAGCCCTTTGATTGATCGTAGAGCTGCCTTGATGTCTCAGCATCAGAAACGCTCGGAGAAGAGGGTGGAGATAGTATATTCATTTCTGCAGCTGGACTGTTTCGACTTGACAATTTTGGGCTTCCAACATCATCGGTTGACACTGAAGACCTGACGGCCATCGGCGATTCGTGTTTGTCCTGTGCGACAGTCGGCGAGGGGTTCAAGACAGCGAAGTCACTATTACCATTGACAGTCAAAATGCCAGCTCTGTCGAGGCTATGGGCATGACCGCCGTCCTGATTGGACGATGACAAAATTTCATCGACGTTTAATTCTGCAGTCGAACCAGCACCTGTGGAAGGTGAACCAAGGATTTCTCGTAGTTCGAGTGTAGTAGCGCCCACTTCAGACGCTGGTGAAGCGCGAGCGCTAGACGCTTCGGTAGAATGAGTAGAAGAATAAGGAGCATCAGTGGATATTATCTCACCGGCAGGCAGTTGCATTAGCATCATGCTTGTCGGTACCTGCTTTCCACCGTTTCCTTCATTTATTGTGTCTTCTGTATCTCCTTCGGCTTCACTTCTGTCGTCACTGGACTCGTCGTCAGAATCAGTGTTCTCGCTAGATCCGCTACCGTCGTCATCGGGCTGGTTCCAGTATTCGAGGTCGGTGGACTTGCTACTGGCCCGACTGTGTGAGCGAGATCTATCGTTCTTGGACAAGTCAATGTGTTGGGTTTCTAGAATCTGTCCCGACTGGTTGAGAATGGCATCAAGATGTTCATGTCCACGCCGTAATTCCTCCGCTTCTCGGCGTAACCGTTCTTGTTCACGTAGATGCTACGATAGTCGTCAGTACTCGTGAATTACCAAAGAGAAAGATTAGCTTACAAAAACTGCTTTTTTCCACTCAGTAGTAACGATTTTGATTGTGGCTTTCGCAAGCGCTCGTAGACGTTTTTCTTCTTGTACTTTCCATTTCTCCTGCTTCACTGCCTGCACCTCCCAGTAGGCTCTTATTTTTGCCGCAATTTGCCCAGCAATTTGTTGTCCAGATGGAGCGCGTATTTGAGACTCTCTATATCTGATGGCATCCTCGATGCAATGGTCCCAAATATCTTTTGTGAGCCTTTCCAGTTTGTTTGTACCAGACAGAGTAGAGACCTCGACAGCCAAGGATTCTGCGTCAGGAAAGTAACGGCCCTCTTTACGAAGTTTGGACGTTTTCTCCAGTAGCGACGCTTTGGCATGGACTTGCTTTTGGATAGTCCCTTCGTCTGCTTCTTGGTCACCAAGCATAGTAAAGGAATGCAATAAATTAGAAATAGAACCGTTGTACTGAGGGGGAGGAGGTTTTTGGCGTGGACTGGACAAGAGGGGCGGAGGGCGACGAACAATCAACTTGATTCGCCTGATGTTGGAAGGTGATGGTAGGACGGAAGACTGAGCTGTGGATTGCGTGGAAGGGATACCACTCTAGCACAACATCTTTAGAATGTACACAAGGAGTTCAATGAGATACGGACTTACTATCGTAGTTCGGTCCTTCGCAGCGGGTATAGATATTGTCCGACGTGATGAGTTTGTTGACAGTTTTGTCTCCTGGCTACTGCCCGCTACGGAACCGCCAGGATCATGGATGTTATTAGAGAGAGCTGGCGCGCCATCATCTACTTTTCGTCGTTTTCCGCGTGCAGGGACGGCCGCAACAGAAGCTGCAGGGGTGAAATGTTTGCTGCCACCAAACGACGACGTAGTAGACATGCTACGGGATGCATTGCGAGAAATCGAGGGTGGCTCGAGGTTGAGATCCTTCGATTGAATGCGTTTCATCTTCCCTTCTCGAGGGTGAACAGATATTGACTCTCCGACATCAGCGACTCTAGCTCTGCGGCTTGCGTCCCAGTCTGCAGTGACATCTTCAGCTTTCTCTTTTCCCTTGTTCTTGGTCTTAGCATGGGCTAGGATATCCCACACCGAAGAATTATCCTTCCGCTTCCGTTTAGCTTTTGACGACGTTTTCACGGGGAGTGTGTTCGAAGGAGGTGCGGACACTGACGACTGAAGTAGCTGCATTCTATCATGTTGCTGGGCACTCCTAGTCCTTCGAGATAGTCCTACAACAGAAGCAGAAGTACTGGCGGCTTTGTTCAGAATATCATAGCTTGTTGATTTGTACTGCGTTGAGGTCAATATAATAAACGAGAAAAGCAAAAATATGACTGACATCGCGAAATACAGCCGAATCATCATTTTTTGCTTCCTATAACGATCAAAGGAGCTGAATCCAGTCCCATTCTAGCATTTCGACAGGACACTACATACCTCAGGATCATACCCAATCATCGAACGAAAATGTTCCATGTGGAAAATTTCTCTCACCTGTTAATTTTCGATTAGAGTGGTCAAACCCCCAAGAATGAGTCGGGACAAGCGACTTACCAGACCGTCATGTCTTTGATATATCGACTCCAAGTCCATCTGTTTCCTAACTAACAATGCTTCCTTAGCCGTATCCAACTCCTGCCCCTTCGTGACGATAGACTGAATGTCATTCCTCTTATCTTTCCAGCTCCCGGGACTTCTGCTCTCCTCGTACTTCTCAGACTCTCCATGATTCAGATGCGTGGCAATCGAGGTTCTTGTCGTTCGGCTCGAAGGCATTCAACAACTAGTTCAAGGTTAAGGTGATCCAGAATTGCAGCCAGAGTCGTCTCGAGACTGGCGCAGTAGCTCAGTGCAGAGTTCGGAACGAACAAACTCTACAGCCCGTGAACGGTTTTTTGAGATTTCTGGACAAGGAGAATCCTGGTGGGGAATGGGACGTGTTGGTGAAGACGGAGTAGTGCCAAAGAACAGTCGCGTCTCTGTTGAAAGGAATAGTCCATTTTTTGGGATGCGTCACTGGTTTGTTTGTTGAGTAAATATGTAAACACATCGTGGAGGTTACATATATGTACAAGCTCGACTGAAGACATCCGCATTCATAAAAAATCGTGTAAAGAACTACATGCAAAATTGTACCGAAAGACAACAACAGCGATGATCAACATGGCGTGAGGATCAAGATTTACAACGTCCGTGAAAGCGACTTTTTGAGTTCGCTGCAAACAGCAAAAGATATACAGATAAATTTGAAGGGCCCGGATGTCCTTCCTCTCTTTTTGATAGTGGTACAAGATGAAACATGGATTGGAGTTCGTCATGAAAAAAATTCTCTATGTGAATAGGCAAAGTCCGGAAATTCGTAACCGTGAGGATCAGGACCGGGCAGGCCATAGGTGGCCGATGCATTATCTTCAGGATATCTGTCGAAACTATAACTTCGCGATGAGTAAAGACAGTAATAAACTGAAGATCCTGTGACTCACGCGCTGGCGTCTCCATCCCCGCTAATCTTGGGCAAGTAAGGCGCAGTAATCTCTCTCATAGCCAACTTGTTCCAGTCCACCTCCCTGAACCATGGATGAGAAAAGACGTCTCCAGAACCTTGTCGAAGGTTGCCATAACGCTTAGAAGGATCGCCTTCCATAAGTTTCAAGATCATGTCTTTCGCAAACGGATTGATATCAACCGGCCATTTCAGTTGGGACGGACCAGCGATGATTTTCTCATATAATGCAACCGGATTTGCTTCAGGTTGATGATATGGGGGAAGTCCATTAATCATTTCGAAGATGAGGACGCCAAGGGCATACCAGTCAACGCTTTTATTGTAGCGTTGCTGTTGGCAGATCTGGAGCACGACATCAACAGAGGTCCACTTGAACACAGTCAAATCCCGTACCTCGGGTGCAAGATAGTCGGGAGTCCCACACAAAGTCCATGTCACAGACGTACAAGACTTGGCGAAACCAAAATCTGCAATCTTGATATGACCATCTGCGTTCAAAAGAATGTTTTCGGGCTTGAGGTCACGGTAGATAATATCTTGTTTATGCAAGTGATTCAGGGCGAGGGCAACTTCTGCGGCGTAAAACTTGGCAACGGGATCGGGAAACTTCTGTATTGAAACGGTAAGCCCGTTGCGGACATAGATGACGATCAAACGCTTACATTTGACCTCCGTAGCAAAGTGAAGAGTTCGCCTCCGGGGACGAAATCCATTACCATATACAGATTGGAAAAGTCTTGAAAGGTTCCCCATAGGTTGATGATGAAAGGGTGCTTAACAGAGAACAACATGGCTTGCTCGTTGTTAGTATGTTCAACCTGCTTGGACCGGACAATCCTCTCTTTATTGAGGACTTTGATGGCGTAGAATCGCAAGTTGTGTTTACTTCTCACTAGGGGCAATGAGTCAAAAGAAACGCAAGAGGCCGTAAAATCTTACCAAGGTGGACCCTTCCAAAACTTCCGGTGCCCAACGTTCTTTGAATGATGAAGTCATCGAGACGATACGATGCTGCACTTCGCTCCCTCGCCGTGGCCTGATCCTCCAGTATGCAGTCGAGACTGTCAGTTCGCTTGCTCCATTCACTGATGGATGTTCTAGCGGTAGAGATTGACCCTCGGTGATCATATTGGGTGAGCACCGATGAAGGGTACGAAGACGGTGTAGAAATAAGGGAAGGGGAAACGAGAGGATCAGAGACCTGGCTCGAATAATCCTTGTGATGGCTTTGAAAATGAGATCCAAACTTGTCCGCCATTCTTCTTATCATAATATGAAGAGAGCGAAAGGTGATGAGGGTGAAAGAAAAGAAGGATGAAAGGACAACTTACCTCTTTAGATGTTCATTGTTGTCTACCGAGTTGCTAAAAGAGGAACAAATGTCTAAATCGAGACGGGCCGGTAGATCACGTGTTTGATTGTTTTGGGAACAAAGACCGCACTATGTACCACCTCGTGGCAAGCCCTTCTAAGATTATCTACTTTCTTATAGCAACCAACAAGACCACCCCTCGTAATAATTTATTCGTATGGTTTGAGACGATCAAACTTCAAGTACCGCGAATTAATGTTCCGACTACGCACAACAGCGACCAGTATTAATCAACCTAAGGAAAAGCGCATTGGTGCCACCGCGACTCATGTATAGCTCAGAGCTGTAACTTACAAAAAAATGACCATGATATGACAACAGCAGAATGCATATTCCGCATATGTCCACAATCCAGTCCACCGTTCATATGCTAGTATCCCTTAAGCGCGATAGATTTTGTAAGAAAAAAAAAACATTGAATCGTACTTCGCTACAACCCGCAAGTTCAGGTCGAATAAAATCGGTATCCAGCCTATAGTAACTCGAAAATTGGATACAACCTGCACATTCATGCCAAGAAAGCAGATTTCGTCATGCCGAGTTGCATGATTGTCGTCAGTTCATCAGAAGCTGGGAGGGTTACTAGTACTAGTAGGATTTCCCGACATCCAAGGAGTGCCAAACGGAATCTCCAGCTACCGTCTCACTACTATTATAGTTCGAGAAGGCGTTTATCTTCCTTTCTCCAAAGTCCACAAATTTCCAGAAGACTCAAAGAATTTGACAGATACGAAAGGACCAACCTCACCGACAATAACGGAATGTTTTTCTTTCCATATCAGATGTACGAAGTCCCAATGAGGGTTTGCAAATAGACCTTCCCAGCAACAGAACTCATCACTAGCAGCTAGCGGATAATATGGACGTCGACCTATAGAAGCAGCAGCTCATGAGACACCAATCAGATGCATTGCTGAACTCGTCAAAGCGCCAATATCGTGGGTGACCTTTTGCTTTACTCCTTGTGTGTGTGCCATTCTCCGTATCTCGAACCCCGAACCCCGAACCCACCTTCAAGGGAAAGGATTTGAACTTCGGGGGACTTCATGTGAAAGCCGGCCCTCTTAGAATCGGACGAATCCAGCATCCATACATGTCATCAGGTTTTCTGTCGAAACTTAGATAAGTTTCCGGTGTTCTATGTTGACTCTGGAAAACAGTAGATCTAAGCCTGAGGATCCCTGCCATCGAAGGTGTATTGCTGTCTAAATGGGATTGAGGTCAAAAAGAGTGCAACGGAAAAACCCGTGGATTAATGATTGCGACTCGGAACTAACGATTCCACTCGTGTCTCTAGAGGAGAAATCCGAAACTTCAGAAACAACCTGGATAGGAGGCAAAAGCTTGTAACGAGTTCATAGTTCTCGAGCTGTTCCCGTGTCCTGTGCATGCCCAGTTTTTTCCGTGATGGACAAGGTAAAAAGTCTTACTGCTTGAGAATAGAGCTGTATGTTCCCTGTTTCATCGACTCTTCTACTGTCCAAAAGGAAATGCGAAGTCCTGGGCACTGGCAAAGAGTCAGTACGAGTCATTATAATTATCGGAGGATAATCTAGATTTGGAAGAAACAATTTCCATCATCATGGATATTGGATAACATCAACACGTGCCGATCCGATGGCACAAGTTGTTCGAATTCTAGGACTTGTAATAGTTGTAAATGAGAAATTCCAACGCCTTTTCTGTGCTCAACATGATGAGCGCGGGACGATGTATCGATAAGTGTACAAAGCTTGCAGGACGCTCGAGGAATCATGCATTCCTTGATACGAGGATACAGAAGATGAACGGTCTTCATCGCTCTCCGGTATCGGCCTTCCATTGAGGGGTATGAACTACTCACGATTAACGTCATCACTGTACTTAACACATAGCGTAGGCAATGATCAGTTACAAAGTTTACTGCAGTTCGAAATTGGTTGATCTGTACTAGGAGAATACTTAGGAGAGTACTGTCCTCTCATTCCGGTTATGTTACAGCATGTCGACTGAGGAGCAAAGGAACTTTGGAATCTAAAATCTCGGTAAGGGTCAAGTTAGGTCAAATTCTAGCGCAAACCTGTCCACAGAGATCCAGAAGGTGTATCGTATCAACGAATAAGCTCGCAATGACTTCTTTACTTGAGAAAGGAGAATATTCCTGTGTAACATCTCGGAGAGATCTGATATTGACTTGGGCCTGGATTCTGCGACCATATGGGCTGCCTAGTGAGATGATGCTTGGCTTGGGGCAACCTGACAGTGTAGACATGTAGAAGGCCGGTGGCGAGTATCATACTTGATGTGCGTCATTCTCCAGCCTAGTGGGAACACGAGCGTCAAAAAGATGGCCAGCGCTTCTTGTAATCCTTGTAATCTAGCGCGCGCTTATATCATCCTTATGCTCAAACCTCTTCGTCCAATTCTTGTTTCGCTCCGTTAAGTCTGGATCATATTTATTGATTTTCTTATTACTGCAACGACTGAAATCTAGGAAATGAAACCATGATGCATGTCTGAATGCCACAAAACTGTCCTGGTTCGAAGGAAACTGGTTTTTCTGATGAACGGTGAACGACTTAAACTACCCGGAACCGTACGCTAGGAAAACAGTTCAATGACTCGGAAACGACCCAAATTTCCCATTTTTGTCGTACCTTCCCAGCAATCCACGAGCAAGTTTTTTGTGGGTTGGCGTCCTTTGCCTTAATTAGGCGAAACGAATCAGGAATCTGTGCTGTTGATTCGAACTCGATTGATGCTCGGTCGCGGTTGACTCTCGGGAATCACGATCGGACGGCTCAAACAATGTTGAGCTCAGATTGCTTTGAGATTTACTTTGTGCACTTTCTCCGTAGGTAAACCTTCACACCGCAACAGGATACCTTTACGGTACTATGAACATCGTGTGGATACAGCATTTCGTTTTCACTTAAAAGCTCTGCCTATAAACTTGAATATGGCATTCCCTCGTCGTTCTTCTACATCTCGCAACCCATTCCTCTGCCTCTGCCCTCTGCAATTGAAAGCAGACTACAATGCCTTCCCAATACTCTAGTAGCGTCAACGTCTACCACCACGCCTCTGATCTCCCACCTGAGGTCATTACAGACTTCGAGAAACACCCTGTCACTTACAATACGATTTATCCTCATGTCCTCAAGTGCAAAAATCTAGAAGCACAAGGATTATCCATTCAGGACGGGCAGATGTGGATCGTCATCACTTCGTACACTTCCGAGATATGTATCGACTTCGTGCTGTCCTGTACTGAAACCAGGATGGGAAAATATCCTATTTTCATTGTTACCTCTCGTCCCCTCTCTGTTCTCTCCGACGATTTCATCGCCCCTCGACTAAACCTTCTCATCGAAGAACTACGACATGATGTCGATGATCGTCGTATATACAGTGTCTTCGCCCAGGATAACGTTGCGAGATGGTTCGCCAGACTTTGGACAGAATCCACTGGCATAGATTCCTACCGGGAACCTTATTATGCGGCCAAGTTATCGTTCTGCACCCCTTCTACGTTCATAAATCGCAGCTCCACAACACATCCCTCCTTAACATTCATTGTGCGGCCTGCTGTAGAAGATGATCGTTGTGCTGTTGCACAGCTCTGTCATGGGTTTGCATCCGAATCCGAGCCTTTTGTTCTCGACGAGCAGAGAGCCCTTGATGAAGCTACCGACCTTATTCGCAATAACATTATCTGGGTCCATGAAGTCCTTCACCCCGAGAGGGGAACAGAGATAGCTTCCTTGGTTGCTTTCACTCGCAACAGCGACGCTGTCGCTACGATTACCAAGGTATACACCAATCCTAATTCTCGTGGCCTAGGCTGTGCACAACGTCTTGTGCGCCGTGTATGCAAACACCTTTTACAGTCTCATGACAAGGTGGCGTTATATGTTGCACACAACAATCCGGCCGCTTCCAGAGTCTACCACCGTGTCGGTTTTATTGGCCTGGATCCTGAAATTCGCCACATACCTGAAGGTGTCGAATTCTGGACAGAGTATGGTTTTGACCGAGGAAGAGTTGACCTTGGACATTGGTAAACTGACAATCCCCCGCCGAACTCCTCCCAATAAAATAATCTTGAACACTCTTCCGTACTCTGAAAAATACTATTACACTGACACCCCTAATATGTAGCTTGACTGAGGATACGAGATAGATGAGATGTATTGAAAACATATACCACGGCTTGTAAATATGTATTATAATTATTGAATCTTTATATGTAAATCATCCCCCTTGACTAAACTCGTCTTCGTGCTGCCGCCAGCGGTTATCTTGAACGTTCTCTCCTCAGTACGCAAGGCCCCAATTCACGACTAACCCTTCATGCCATCCTTCTTGGACATCTTACACAGAGGTGTTGTCTATTCCCTCGCCGGTCTTACATGTTGGACTATTGTTTCTAGTGTTGCTGTTCACCGGGAAACACTTCAGAAAGGCAGAGGTAAGTACTAGCGTGTAATCAGTCACTTCTGTTGTTTTTTCAACTCGGTCTACTATTCTCTAGATGTAGGTCCCAAGCGCCCTTCGTCCAGCAAGACATGCTAACTTTGGCTCAGCTTATGGCCCGGATGGAAACGGAAGAACGTGCAAGACAGGTACGACAGCTTTGATATTCGCTATACCCCTTCAAGTTTCTTGACCATACTTACCTTAGGAGCAGTTGAAATCTGAGACTTCCACTGCAAAGCCTCAATGATGTCAAACGAAAATTTTTGCGTTTTCTTCTCGAGATGACACACAGGTACTATCTGCCGGTACGATCATCATCATCATCCCTACATTCCTCGCTGAGATAGGCGGTAGCAACACGTTTGTTCAATGTTCATGTCTCCGGCATTACTTGCTCCATCTTTCGGAGAGCAGAGGGTAGCTGGATGGAACCATGATCGAATCTGCAGTTGCTATCGCTCGACTCGTTTTGCTGTGCTTTAAAATTGAATATTGAACGGACGTCGTGACGATACGAAAAGGCACCATACAGTGTGTTGCGCCTCCATGAACAGTCTGTTCAAAATCATTTCTAACAGTGCATTTCTGTCCCTCCGCGAGAATATCACTGATCCCGATACCTTATGCATGGAGCAGATTCCGCCAAAGGTTTCATCTCAAGATCATTCATCACCAACATTACTTAGACTCTATCGAGAACAGTGACTGTCTCTTCTGAAATCCTACCGTGATGTCCGCCAGTGTTTGGTTACTGTGGCATCATTCTTGAGGTTGATAACCTACGTAAAATGGCTCATTGATCCTGAAAAGATGGATTTATGCTATGGCTATGGCTAAGCAGGAATTTTTTTTCCTGTTTCAATTTGCAGTCGTCCCGATTCATGTATTCCATGTTCGAACCATCCATTCCACATTCTAAATGCATGTTTGGTTCCTACCTGCACTCTCAAAACGAGAGAATTTTGGTCACCGCCGCTCGAATTTTTCAGCGATCTCACAATCTTCAAACATCGAACATGTCAGAACACGTATCATCATCTCTTATACGTTTATGCTTATTCCAACTTTTGCTCGAAGCTGCATGTTTAGACCCGGAAATCATCAACAGTGCCTTTGCATCTGTAATCTCTACCACATGAACTATTATGGTTGAGAGATGCGTAAATTTTTGAGCTGAAACCTCGGACCCGAATCTTCATGATCAGTACATGTGCGACCAAGTATGCTATCTTTTTTTGGTAAAATAATGGCATGGCGGCAATCCCTTCTACGCACGGCACAGACAGTGGATGTGATACTTAATTTTTCATTTTCGGAACAAGGTTGATCATGATTGAACAGTTTGTTTTATAACTTTATCCTTTTCAGCCTGCTAGACGCTGGCGTCTGTCAATGCTTGATTACTATTTTGACTATAAATGTCAAGGGCTAAGGGTATCGCTTGAAAGTGGCTCTTTACAGCTGTATCCGTCTTCCAAGTACTGGCTTACACTACTGAGTTGGTGGATGTTTCCTCGGAGAGATGTGCAGAGGGGACTCCGGGATTCCCTGACATAGACTTCCCAGAAAAGATGTAGCATCTTTCCCCTTTTGAAAGAAAGTAGTGAATACACCTTCTAACGGGAAAATGCACCGGGAATGATGGGGATCCGCGTTTTCCTTGCTAAAAAAACTCTGTTTCACCGTTGCAACTTACGCTCTTCTACATCTTTCCAAGGCAATAGATGTCACCTTAGCTATGTGAAAAGCTATATACCGTGTAACATTTTCATTTCTTAAGGCACCTGTATGTGATATTTATCGTGAATGAACGTCATTTATACAATGCGATAATAGTCAAGTATGCACACAAAAATGTAGATAGGTGATGGCGTTAATGGCATTATAGGTATGTGTATATGAACGTACTACAACCACGTGCGTGGTAAAACCTCTTAAGCAGTAACATTGTTGAACAACAAAAGGTTGGGAGAACCTGTGCCAATGTCAGTGAGGGCGTTCTTGGTGGACATGTCCAAAATGATCTGCTTAAGTTGAGCAGCAGTCAAAGGCTTCTTGGGTACCGGAGCGACCGCAGATTCAAAGAGGCTGGGGGATGGAAGGAAGCCGGAGATGAAACGGGGTAGGGAAGCATGAGCGATGGCGTACAAAGAGAAGGTACGCTGGGCATCAAATTCAAGGAAATCTTGAGCTGTGGCGGTCTCAGGGAAAGTTGGGTGTCCGTAGATGGAGAGCAAGTACGCCATCAAACCGGCAGCGTGAGGGGAAGCCATCGAAGTTCCCGAGATAGTGTTGATACCATTGCCCGGCCAGGTAGATTTGATGTTGAGACCTAGGAGAGTCACAGTCAACGATCAACGAATTCTGAGATAATGAACTGCATACCAGGTCCAAAGATGTCGACACAGGTACCCCAGTTGGAGAAGTAGGCACGCTCGTCACCGATTGTGGAAGCACCCAAGGTAAGAGCGTTCTCCGCAGCAGCGGGTGAAGATTTACAGGCATCTTGATTCTCATTACCTGGTAGAGGGTATTATTTGAAGCCGAATAGATCGGAACGAAGCAACACTTACCAGCAGCAACAGCGAAGTGAAGACCACCCAGAGCAGCCTTGTTAACAGCCATGTCCAAAGTTGGGGACTTCCCACCACCAAGACTCATGTTGGCGACGGAACCCCGGTGTTTGGTGGTACCATTGGCCCTGACCTCCTCGGCGGCAGCGTCCGTCAAAGCTTTGGCTGATTTGGAAGCCCAGTCCACACCGCTGATGACATCAGACATAGTTCCACTACCATTGGAACCAAGAACTTTGACCGCGACCACTTTCGCCTTCTTCGCGACACCATATCTCTTGGAAGCAATAGTGCCAGCACAGTGAGTGCCATGGCCATTGGCATCCTTGTCAACGTCATTCAAAGGAACGGTCTTGCCCCAGGTTGCTCGGTCTTCGAATTCATCGTGCTCAACATCAATACCTGTGTCAATGATGAAGGCAGTAACACCTTCACCACCGTCCTCGTCAAATAGATACTGTGTGAAAGTACTGAAGCCAAGCTTTGGACGGTGGCTAACACGAGCCAAACCCTATAAGTCAAGTCAGTAAGAACACAGGATTGTAGCTTAGAACTCGCGTGACTCACCCATGGAGCACCACTCTGTTTCGTGATATCCATCGTGTGGACATATTGATCTAGTTCGACTCCATCAACTAGAGGTGAGTCCCTGATAGCATCAATGGTGTCTGGGTGGAAACAACCAGAGTACGCATTCAGAGTTTCATACTTGTGCTTGACACCGGAGCATCCATTCTCTGCAATGAAGAAACGATCCTGGTGCATCGCCTCGAGTTGATTGAAATGGCTTTCCCTCACTGAGGGCGAAAGGTCATCCCGTAACCTGATGATGTAGGAACCATTAACAGTCCCATGGTAATGTTCGGTTTCGAAGAGGGGCGCTTTGGCAAAGGGAGAGCGCTGGGTAGGAGCGTTGTGAGGGAAAGTAGAGAGCGGGGAGGAATAGGCCACAGAAGCCAATGAAATGGCTAACAGCGAAGAGCTAACAAGACGAGGAGTGGATGACATGGCGGTCTTAACTAAAAGTGACTGTACCAACCAACCCTTGATAAGGTGTATCCGCCGGTCCGAGGTCTATGGGTCCATGTGGACCGTATACGGTGACGCGTCGCCAACTCCAAAGGTACCCCAGATCGGACACGTCTCTTCCACAAGCTCGTGTGATACGCAGGGCTAGTCTGCTAGATTCTTTCGTTATCTAACCTACAGGCAGTATCTAAAGTTGCGCCATCTTAACACCTGCCCTACGAATGCCTTTTCCAGTCTCATTCTTTGACCAACCCTAAAAACCCGTAGGACCACAACTGAATAGCGTCTGACTCAGTTCCAGATGGGGACAAGCTGGCCAGGTCAGCTACTGTGAACTCATTGGTGCCGTTGTTAAATGCATAGGTCCATACTTCGGTGAAGAGATCTGCAGGAGTTCATTAGTCGATAATTAGTGTACCGGGCACTGAACTTCAAGGCTCACTTTCAGAAGCTCCTTCGATAGACGTCCAGAGTCTCTTCTCCGCGTCCGAAAGTGCTTGCAAGAATTGTGTGTCTGAGCACCAGGATGGAACGCTTGGCGGCACAGGGTTGATATCTACCTCCATCACTATGCTTGAGTTCATCCCGCACAAGTTCAATTGGCGTGCCAGGCCTCCTGCCATCAGCCCTTGCTGGAATGACCTAGCCAATATAGTTGTCAGCGGTGACAAGAAAATACTGAGACCTCGGAAATAGGAATACTATTCAAAAAGCAGAAAACATACCAGACAACGGTCCCATGATAAGCTCTACGGTCCAAGATTCCGATGTTAGTGGTATTTGAGTCAAACGCCGGATTAGCTACAACCATTCCAATATTCGTTAAAAGTCCTGGCCATCACCGTTTAGTAAGATTCGTGGCTAGGAAAATGACCCAAACCTCTCGGATAAGGCCGCAGCACGTTGACTACATGCTCTAAGAGTTCCTTCGACACATTGGACGAATACATCAAGTTAAAGCTTATATCTGAGTTGAGAACCTTTCGGACGACCAGTCTGAGTTAGTCCAAAGCACTTGATATCAAAAACTACATATCAGTCACTCACCTCGACAGGAGACCCGTCTTCTTTCAATGAAAGTGCATAAAATCTCGTCGTCTCATTTTCTCCTCCGACTTTACTCAAAATCCCCTCGCCCAAGTTGACACTGGGATTATTCACAAAGTTCTTTAATCTTCTCTCGGCTTCCTCCCCAGCCACCTCGACCTCGAAAAACTGCAACGTATTCTCTTCCCAACTCTTTGCGACACTACCCACAGCCACCTGACTTTCTTCCACATGGAAAATAGGGGCACTTAGGATCTCCTCCTCGATCAGCCTCTCTACGGCTCTCAACGAGGCCGGCACCAAAGCCGTGTTGACATCAAATGGATACAGTCCGAATCCTAGTCCTTCGTTACTATCTCGCCAATTTCCTACAGGCTGCCCAGGGCGTAACGATAAAAGGTTGTTATAGCTCTGGTTTGCGTGGAAGGGCAGAGCGCGTGCGTAGTTGTAGGTGGATATCCTAAAGACTCGTTGAAGTAGTGAAATAAAGGTACACAAAGAAAAAAGACCAACCTCTCCAGAATCTCTGCATACGTTCCATTCTGGAGCGTAGCATTCCTTGCCAGGAATTGAGACTGACGATTCTGTCCTTGGGGCAGGTCTAGAAAGTAGTGGGCTAGCGCAGGAAACAAGAGAAGGCCTGTGTCGATCATCTAGATTGTCCAAGGACGTCAGAAGTCACAAACGTGCCAATAAATCCAGTGTGCTAACTTTGTAGTCATAAAAAGGCTCATTTCCAAGCTCAGGTTGATGATTCTGAATGTTGACCTTTGAATTTCCCGCTTTCCAGTCAGCTCAATCTTCGAATCTAGAGCAAATATCTACTTACGAAGGAAGCGTAATCACCGATAGTCTCTTCATGGCAAAGAGCCCCTGTCGAGTTCGCCCTTTCTATGACAGCAGAAAGCACTGATTCAATCGATTCAGATGTCATAATGGGCATGAGTAGACGGAGGGCGATAAGCGTATCTCTGCCAAAATACTGAGACAAGCGGTGAGACAAAATTTCTTTTCCAAAGCGAGAGATCAAGGTAATAGGGCAGCTTACGGTCAAAAATCTCCATCCTCCAGCAGTGAACTTTTCTTCGTAGGTGAGAAAGGATACCTGTTACGAGTCATCAATCGCCTGGTAATAGTAAAAAGATTAGTTCGGACACGACAACTAACCTGCTGGGCAGCATCAGCAAGCCCACTACTTCCGTTCCTCAACCTTTGCAGCGCAACCAAAACTCCTGGGGTGGTTGCATCGCCTTCGGTCAAGAACAAAGTGGAAGGGTTGAGTCCGACTAGAGATGTCTCATTGCTCAAAACTCGTATGCGAACTTGAAAGTCTGTGTCCTGTGTACTAGAATATATATTGATGGTCGGTGCCCCGTTGACGGTGGTGTTTGGCGTGACAGAAAAGCGAGCAGGGCTCGACGAGGGAACCGAAAGGTGGAGGGAAGTGTACTTGTAGTTCTGCGTTTGATTTGAAGAAGACGATGCATTAATGTATCGATGACGCAACCATACAGAAGTTTCATTGAATTCTCCTAGCGTATAGTTGAACACCGAATTCATAGTGCCCCCTCCCTCGACGTAATCTAAACAGAGTCAAAAAGACGAAGAATTTCTTTTTGATTTCAAAACTCACCCCGCATCGCTCGCACAGCACCGACAATCGTCACACCTAAAGTAGCGTTTCGACTGAATAGAAGATCGGCCTGGATGCCAACGTTGTCGAGCTCATCCGCAGTGCTAGTCAATGTGTCATTGAGGAGGGTCAATCCCAAATGTTCACCCTGTTCGTCTGTTCCGCTGGAAAGTGGTAAGAAGTACACTAGTGCGCCAATATTCCCTGCTGGAAGAGCTGCGATGAATCTGCGGGCACTAGCGGTGTTGTTGGGGCTCGTCAAAAGAACTTGGGCACTGGTTTGATTGTCCCGGTAAAAGAAGTTTTCGTTTCCGCCACTGCTTATTTGGAAGGATAATAAACTGGAAGTCGAAGTGGACGTCGAAGGTGCAGGACGGACCCCGAGTACAAGGAGGCTGAGGGCTAGTCCTAGCCCTAGTGAGTGAGCGAGAACTACCATCGGGAAACTTTTCGTTATTCTGAAAGATGGGATGGGGCATTATATGCTGCTGACGGTGGTCAGCTGAACATCGATCAGACAGCTGTAGACATATTTTGTGAACCCCGTGAGGAGCAACAAGAATTCGAGTACTGGTAGACTAGAATTGGTGAAATACGTTGGTCCCACCACAAAACTGGATGTTGCGAGGGGCTACTTTCCGAGGGTTATATCCTAATCTCAGATCCGTTCTAAGAAAAGGTTTCTGATCCTGGACCGAGGAGCCGGGTAGGCGAGGACAGCGCGATAATGGAATTACAGACCTGCAGGCTTCTTGAAGATAAGCTGATAGACTAGCAATGCATGTAAGGAAAATCGTTGTGCTCGGATTGGACGAAGAGGCGCAAGATAATAAAAGCACGTGGGCGGGAGGGAAGCGGAAAAGCCGTGCAATAATTTTGGCCTGCCCCGGCATAATGAACTTGGACTGCATTCACGATGGCGGATAACAAGGGGCGGCCATCTATCCTCCACACTGTTTCTTCTTCCAGTTCCGTTATGGGCGCAGAAGGTGCAATGACTCCCCGCAGTGAACATGAGCATGAGCCCCTCATGCCGCCTGACATCGAGCATCAACTCCCTGGTAGTGGCTCTGGTAGCCGAACGCCTTCACAATATGGCGCAACTGGTGCGTATTCTTTTTCCAATATACATATGTGCCTCCTCAGCGGGTCTACAGGAAACAAGGCTGTTCAAAAGAGACAACAATTGAAGCGAAAGGTCAAGTACTACATTCCGTCGTTTGGCTGGATACCTCAGTACTCTTTCTCTTCGTGAGTAGCTGTACCCGTCGAAGGGACTATAGGATTTACAGTTTCTACTGTAGCTTGGGTGGAGACATCTTGGCTGGCGCAACCATAGCGAGCATGCTTATTCCTCAGTCTGTTAGTTATGCCTCAGCTTTGGCTAAACTTAATCCTGTGACTGGCTTGGTGCGTCCACGTTCCGCAAAGTGACTTGAAAAGTCTGATCATACTTTGAACAGTATGCTGCGTCGATACCCGCGATTATCTATGCTCTGCTCGGAACTTCGAGACATCTAAATGTTGCTCCTGAAGCTGCGTTAAGTTTGCTATTGGGTCAAGCTGTAGATGATATCCGCCATGATATGGACAACCCCCATTCACCTGAAGGAGACGCGGTAGGGCTGTCAGTCGCAACGATCATTACCTTACAGGTACGACCTATACCGGATCTTGTCTTCGCCTAAAACTCATTGCTATTCTCCTCTTAACAGGTCGGACTAATATCCTTCCTTCTCGGTTTCTTCCGACTCGGCTTCATCGATGTGGTTCTGAGCCGTGCTTTACTTCGTGGATTTATTGCAGCTATTGCTGTTGTCATTATGATGTTCGTACACCCTCCTTTCCTTCAGGACATGACACTCATTCAACCTTTGATTAATTTCATTCTTCAGTGAACAGCTGATACCAATGTTTGGTCTTGTCCCCTTAGAGCGGATTGTTCACCCCTCAACCACACTCGAGAAACTCCTCTTCTTGATCGAAAACATGTTTACGCATTACAACCTCGCCACAACTGTCATCAGCATCTCAGCGCTGGCTGTCTTGATCTTTATGCGACTGTTCAAAAACATGTTCAAGAAGTATTGGTTTATTTATAGAATTCCCGAGGTCCTTGTCGTGGTAATTCTTTCAACGGGTACGTCAATCAATGTATTAACATTCCTGTGGTCATTGCGTTATTGACGAACGATGATTTTAGTTTTATCTGCACATTTTGAATGGGACAAACATGGTGTTGATATTCTTGGCTCAGTCAATGTTAGCACTGGCAGTTCCTTCATTCAGTTTCCTTTCAAACGTTCGAACATGCGATTCTTAAGACGTACCAGTTCGACTGCTGTGTTAGTATATCCAATCTTTCTTGTCCAGTTTCTAATGCTCATCCCATTCCGCTGCGATAGGGTGAGCGCTGTAGTAGGCTACCTCGACTCTATGGTCGCGGCTAAACAAGCTGCTTCTCGTTTTGGGTATACTATCAGTCCAAATCGTGAACTCGTAGCCCTCGGTGCATCCAACCTGGCAGGATCCTTCGTTCCTGGGACTTTACCGGCTTTTGGGTCGATCACGAGGTACGTCTCGATATTCCTCCGAGTCGTTCGAATTCGAAAGCTGGAGACTAATTCTGTGAAATGTGTGTAGAACTCGTATCAATGGGGATGTTGGAGGAACCACGCAAATGGCATCTCTTGTCTGCTCAGGCATTGTTCTTCTTGCCACGTTCTTTTTGCTTCCTTGGTTATATTATTTGCCAAAAGCCGTTTTGGCATCGATGTGAGTGTTTGACTCTCCTGTGTTCCCAAGGAATGCAACGTATTAACAATGACACTAGCATCACACTTGTCGTATTCTCATTGCTCGCAGAAACGCCTCATGATCTGTATTATTATTGGAAGTAAGCCAAGAAACGCCCTAGTAAAAACTCAACCATCGATTGACCTGACTATTTAACCCTTACAGAATGAGAGCATGGATGGATCTCACACTTGTTTTCCTCACCTTCTTCTTCTCCATCGTCTACAACGTTGAAGTCGGTATTGTCATCAGTTTAATCATCTCGTTGTTGCTAGTCGTGCACAAGTCATCTAGAGCTCGAATGACTATTCTGGTGAGTTAGACGACCTTGAAGAATGAAGAATAATGTTAATTGGGGATCATTGTATACAGGGTAGAATCCCGGGCACAGATCGATGGAAACCTATTAATGAAGTTCCTGAGGTTGAAGAAGACGTCTCTGGCGCACTTATTGTGAGAATTAAAGAGAATTTAGATTTTGCGAACACTGCCCAGCTGAAAGGTATGCACCGCGAAATGACATCCACTTGTTGACCACTCACATTGTTTTTAGAACGATTGCGACGCTTGGAACTGTATGGTATTGATAAAAGTCACCCTTCAGAAGATCCGAGAAGACAGCAAGCGACTGTGTTGGTATTCCATTTGGCAGATGTTGACCGCTGCGATGCCATGTGAGCCTCGGGATGACTTTTCGTTCGATTGGACGAATTATTGACCGAATTTTGATCTTCCTACAGAGCATCTCAAATATTCTATGAGCTTCTTGAGGAATACGGGGTACGTTTTACTATACTTGTTTGCTGTACGTTCTTTCAACTCATACCGTAAATTTCACTTAGAACCGAGGTGTAGGCCTATATATAACCCATCTCCGTCCAGGGGTCCGCAAGACGTTCGAGAAGGCAGGGATTCTGAAACTACTCGGACCAGAAGCAATTCAAGATAATGTTGCGGATGCGATGTTAAGGGTCAACATGAGGTTCCGCTATTCAGCAATTGGCAGTGAGGCGTAGAGTTCGAGTTGATCTGTTCAGTTTTACGATGATTTTACGACGGTATATATTAGTGGTTCCATCTTTACATCTTTAGCATTTGTAGACTTCATACATACTATATATCGAGCAATCTTTTGTTATTCGATTAGCGTCCTGTCAATATTATAATGATACATTGGGCCCCGAGTATGCAGATCCGAGTCTCAAACATTCCCAACCTTCCAACCAAAAGCTCTGACTGGTGACCCATCACAGCCGACGATACTCAACGGAACGAGACTGATCATATAATCGGAACCTTCCAACTCCTGTAGATTTGCAAGATTTTCTGCAATTATTCCGCCAGAACCCAGAATCACCTCATGAACGCCGTAGCCCTCTGGGCCCTCGACTTGGTCCGGGCTGAGTGTATCAAAACCTACAACCGTCACGCCAGTCTCGAGGATTTTTTCCGCTGCCCCTTTATCCAAATACGGGTATTCAAAATATCTCGGTGTAGCCCAGTACTTTGACCAGCCTGTCCACAATATCAATATAACGCCCTTCTTCATTTTATCAGAGAAAGGCGCGAGATCTTGTTCCCAGGTTATTTTTTCATTTGCCGATTTTCGATTAAGGTCAATGATCAGTGCGGGGCCAACGAGAGAGTCAAGGGGAACTTTGTCGATAGTTTGGCTGGAGGCGAAAAAATGGGATGGGGCATCGATGTGTGTACCTGAATGAGAACCTAGGGAGATAGAGGTGACGCTGTATCCGTCCTTTTCAACTGTCGAAGAAGGACAACAGGTAAGAGCAGGGTCTCCGGGATAAATCGTGATGTTATGGGGGTCAAGAGGATGAGAGAGGTCTACAATGGCTTTTGGTAGAGCTTTGGACATAACATGCAGTTCATCCGAGTCGGTGGCAGTGCAAATTTGTTGCCACTTAAGCTGAACGTCGATCTACGGCTTGTTCTGTGATTACTCTGCGCACTGGGTCCTAGTGCTAGGTTTACCTACCTACCTACCTACCTTCTATTACCTCTCAGCCAAGACTATGCCACCTAGCAAAAAATCTAGTAAAAAACCTAGTTCCAATGCAAAAGGCCGCGCTAAGATCCCTCCTGAAGGTATCAAGTATCTTCGAAGTAGGTAATTTTCAGTTCTATCCCCGATACGTATAACAATTCGATGGCATTTTCTAGTGGTTTTTCACCGATATGGTGAAATGCATCCTGACGGTTCAGCCAAAGAAAGTATTCTTCAGCAACTCCAGGTATATTCAATCTACACTATCCCTATGCTTTTGGTGATAATCTAACAATCGTCAGAGTCAAGTGCCTGGTACACAACATGTTACAATTCGCATGCTACACAGATGGTTTGCAAATGAACGATCCTCGGCTGATGGTAAATTTCAGTGCTAGTTGGAATTATATCGTTCTGATCATCAAGACATAGGTACTAACGACACACCTTCATTGACCAACACCGGTAAATGTGACTTAGAGAAATGGTGGAGGGAAAACCCCAATCCTTCTAAGGAGCTTATCACAGAATGGGCAACCCAGCTTGACGCCACTTGCAGAGACGTCAACCTGTTCATAGAGCAGAAGAAGTTGGCAAGTCAATTCTCAGCAAATCCCCTTGACGATGTGGTTCCCCCTGTCCAACCAGCATCGACCGCAGAACTTGAACGATCTTTTCTGGAGAAGGCTATCGATCAATATAATTACTTTTTAGAAACCGGTTCATATCCCGCTAACCATCCACCTTCAGAAGGAAACAGTGGCTCATGTGTAGGTGTTGGTACAGCCCTTGAGATGGACTCCTGCGGTTTCAACATTTTAAACACTGATACTGGTGTACTACACAACCCCAGTAGAGAATTGCCAGCAGATGCTGAGCCGTCGTTGCGCTCTCTGGAGCAGGAACCACCCTCTGATCCGATCGCAAGCAGGCTCACCCTTAGCCTTGCTTCAATCGATCTCGAAGAAATAGAACAAATTATAGCTAACCGTGCACAAAGGAAAGCACTGGGTTCATGCGAAGTCACTTCTGGTCGAGCTCAAGAAGTCCACATGTCAAGGAAGTACCCCCAAACAAGACAGGAATTGGATGAAATGTTCAAGCCATATGAAGAGAAGATTCACAAGATTATGGGATCACTTGGCGAGTTAGATCAACTATGTAGCGGTCTAGTGGAAAGTGACAAGTTTCGATAAAACGAAGAAATCTCGGTACGCAGACCATATACACATTCAAATTAGACCTTCCTGACGCAGTGTCGGCCTATAGTGTACATGTTTGAGATTTGGCTCATGTTGACTTCCTTTTTGTACAAGAGAGTCGCTAGGTCGCATAATTAGGAAACATTCCTTTTTTTCCTTGCTAGTATTACACGCAGACCTCGTATGGGTTCATGCACTTGACACCGCATGTTTTCAGTTCAGTAAAGTATGATAACAGGGAAGTATTGGAACGGGACTATCCCAAGGAGCCGACTTCCACTGGTATGGAAGTAAACGAGATATCAAGGCAATGCATGAAGCACCCCTCTATAGGGATACGCATCATGTTCGATCGTATCCGGTGTGAAGCTGCCAGCACAACAGAATTTCTAGGCGGACTCTATAGCAAACTGCACTATAAAAGTACGACAAAAGCTCGTTATTTTCTTCAGTGCACTCGAACAAGTTCTGGTTCTAGTAGCTTCAGCGACTTCTACGACTCTCCTGATCATCGTCAGTCTTAACTCTTTCAATCAGAGCTCACCATGTTCGCACGTGCCTCGTCTTTCGTTGTCTTTGTTGTCTTCACCCTTCCGCTCCTTGCTGCTGCCAGTGCGATCCCTGAGCCAGTCAACCAAGCCCGGGCCAGTACTCTCGAGCCTCGTCAGACTAATGGCCAGTGTTCAACCGGTACGCTCTCCTGCTGCTCAAGCGTCCAGAGCGTAAGTCATCGTTTATTGAGGTGGTTGCGAGTGATCATAACCCTTCATGCAGACTCAGAGCAACCCACTTCTTGGCCTTCTCCTCGGTCTCTTAGGGATCGTCCTCGGGCCTATCAACGCTGAAGTGTAAGTGTGTTAGACTAATCTTAATACCAAATTCGAGACTAATTCGGTTCTAAATAGCGGTATCAACTGCTCCCCGATTTCAGTAATTGGCGTTGGAGGAAATTCCTGCACTGCTCAACCCGCCTGTTGTCAGGATAATAATTTTGTCAGTGGATTTTTTTCATTCCTCGCAGCGCGTCGAGACTCACCATTTCTACAGAATGGCCTCATCACCGTCGGCTGCTCTCCGATCAGCATTGCCCTCTAAACCATGTCAAACGTGAAAGTTCAAGTCTGTACACCAAGTCTTGAACAACGCCCTACTTGATGGTTTTGTTTTCGATATTTGAGCCGTTCCTTACTGTTGTAAATCCGTACCTGTCCTTACATAGTATGTTGTATGTTGAATAGTCCATATGATAGTATGCTTTGTTTGAAAGTCGAGAGAAGAGCACATAATAATTGCTATGAGTTAAGACTGAGAAAGGTCAACAGTGTAGATTATAATTGTCGTAAAGGATGAACGGCCCAGACCGTGTCCTCAGAAACTGTCGGGAAGCTATCAGGATGCTCGAATAACTTGCAATTGACAAGCATTACCCACATGAAACAAAAGCTTTTTTTAGGATCACTCGACCGTGTCCGGATGGAAGCCCCAGTTCTCTAGACGTCCACTTTCTACTTTTGTCAAAAAACGCTTGAAAGTCTTTTCATACGGTGCAAATAGCTCGTCAAACTCTTTTGCTGAGGTCGGCAATTTGGGCTCAATATCTTTGTTCTTCTCAATAGCAGAGTCGATTGACAGAAGCAACTTTTCTCTTTGAGTAAGAACAGGAGCTGTAGGTCCTTGGGACTGTGACGAAAATACAGTCTAGGTATCAGCCGTTTACACAGAAGCTAATGGAGCACGCACAGGAACAGGGGTGCTTGTGCCAGATTCGGACGAACGAGGTCCAAACGAAGAGATCGTAGCATGATGTCCATTCAAATGAGATGATGTACTTGTATATGGTGCTGGAGGAACAATGGGTGATGCAGGGGTCTCGATTTTGGAAACTGAAGTAGTCGCCGGTGAAGGGTCATTTGATGCGGATGGTGTGACACTGGTTCTGATGGGATGTGGCCAGGGTCTTTGAAACTGAGGATTGGATGGTTCGGAGGAGGTGCTCAAAGTCTGAATTGGAGGAATGTTGAGTGTCGCCTGTTTATCTCGGACCCATTGTAGGATATCGGAAGGAGTAGCTTTAGTCAAATTGACCCAAGCTTCAATTAATTTGCTATTTGGCTCGGGATGCATAGCAAACATTATTTCCAGAGAGGGGATTAAGTCGGGGTTCAAAGAGGGATAGGGTGAGTTTGAAATGAGAGGTCCCAAGTCAGTCTCGGGATGAGCGATGTGAGAAGCAGTCTGTGATGTTGCTTTTGCTTTCGCTTTCTCTTCATCTCTACGTCGTCTAGCGAACCAGTTTTCTAGGTTGCGCATTTGGTAGTCTTCGCATCCCGGGAGCGTCTTTGAAAAACATGATGAGACGTTGAAAAGAGTAGAGCGACCAGTGAGAAACCGACTTGAATTGACGCAAACAAATCCCTTTTCTGATCTTTAGAAGGCCTCGTTACACCTCGGTCAAAGAGATCTGTAGTAATTGGATGTTTCGTAAATGTGAATTATGCAGAAGAATTTCTAGTACGCACCTCGCATTAGTTGAGTGCCTTCATCGGTAATGAGCCTGCGTTTCTTCGGCGCTGGCTGAGCGAAGGAGGAGCCTGATCCCTCCATTCTGTGAGATTTCTGAAAGCTTGAATAATGGACCCGAAAAGTGGTCGCGTCAGCGATCTGAGCACAATGTTTGTCCCGTGTGGTGGTTAAATATTTTGAGAAGGTCCGCCAGTGGCCCTGAAGAGGAAAAACATTGCACAATGAAGCTTAATGAAGGTTTGCGCAACAAAGTTTCGACAATGAGACTACACATTATGGTGAATGTCGGCGTCAACTAATCATTACTTGCATTGCAAAAGTTCGGAACCGGGAATCCGCCTTGGCATTTGAAGCGGCATTGTCCTCAAGGTCGCCAAAATAATATCATTACGGGGATATCTGAACTACGCTATGTGTGTACTGAGTACTATTTTCACGTCATATTTAGAATTGGAAAGATTGGAGTGGAATGTTCGCAGTTCAGGAATCCTGGCAGTTGGTGCTGAACAGTCTTGGGTGATCAAGAGATGGAGGAGAGACTGGTATAAATATCCGTTCATAATAATTAAGAGCCAGAGATGAATCAGCTACAGCCAAAACATAGAAACTACAGACATTCACTCACAGGATGTACAATTACAAATAGTGATTTCGGGACAGAATGCAGACACAAGACATAGGGTAAGAACACGTAAGTTAAGCTCAAAAGGAAGTCAAAAGCTCAAGATGAGACACGGAACGCAGATGAAATCACTCAGATAGCCCTCTTTCCCTCATCCCAATCAGCTTTGGAAACGACACCAGTCGAGCGACAGACAGGGCACGAGACCTCTACAGTGTCACCAATGATCTTTTCGTCAGCACCCCTAAGGGCCACTCGTTGTGCAGAAACAAGGCAGGAAGGATGGAAGGTGTGCTCGCAAACATAACGGATCTCGTCACTTGGTCCAGCCTCTTCGGAATCGGTCGAAATTATTCTCACTTGCCTTCTGGCGGCGTCGCTTATTTCAACGAAGGGATCTTCATCGGACGGTCCGACACCACAACTTGGGTCCCAACACCGCAAACCGGCCTCTCTTTCTCTTTTCTCTATGCGTTGACGCAGAGTCAATCCTGGAGGGGGAGGAGGTGTCCACTTCCTTTCTTGGCGCGGATTTCTACCATCTGGAGACCCTGTTGCTTGACGTATACCCACACCCGGGCCGGCACCAAACATTCGAGGACCACCTGTTCCCAGACCGGTAGGCCTAGGTGCACCATTAGGCACATGCGTGGGCGGAGGGAAACTGGCTAGACCTCGAAGGAAATGACTTAGAGGGGTTGAGTCTTCAGGCCTACCATCAGATGGTTGGGATGGGGGACGCCGTCGAGCTGGCTGGGATCTTGGTCGTCTTTCCTCAGAGGATCGGGCTTCCGTACCATTACTACGAGATCGTGAAACGTTGCTTCTTGCATTGCGAGAAGGTATCGCCGAAACAGCAGGAGTTGGAATGCTGCCTACAGCTGGAGTAGGTGGCGGCCTTGTCCATGGTGCAAAGACAGCTGCAGGATTTTGAACATGCTGTGAAGAGGCTTGTGAAGAGGCTGGCCTATTCACTGGTACATTTTCGGATAAATGACTGTCCTCAGCAGGAAGCGCGTTTATGGCAGGAGAAGACAAAGCTGTCTGTGGAGCGCTATTTCTGGTAGTGTTCTCAGCTGAGGGCGGTGGAAGGTCCTCGAAGGTAAGGTTCCTTTCTGTGGGAAGTATGCTTGTGGAACGAGAAGAGGAAGCCGTTTGGGTGGTATTATTTCCGGTGATGTCTACAGCTGAAGACGACCGCGGGTTTCCAAAAAGACGACTCATTTCGGCAGGAAGGGTGCTCACGGGACGGGAGGACGAAGCAGTTTGCGTATTGCTGTTACCAGCAGTATTTCCAACTGAAGGCGATGGTACGTTTCCAAATAGACGATGAATTTCACCAGGCAGTGTACTAGTGGATCGAGGGTTGCTATTTTGAGGCCTGTTTATGGCAGGAGACTCTCGTCCTGGAGGGGCAGTCGCAGGTCTCTGGGTTGGGGTGGGTCGCATTTGAGCTTGGGTTCGGTTCTGTTGTCCCATCGCTCCTATTTCGTGGAACACAGAATGTAACATTTCTTCTATATTCGTACCAGGACCACCTACGACATGCCAGCCAGACATACCAGGAATGTTAAAGCCGAACGTCGCCGTCGCCGTGTCGTCGTCAGTGGGCTGTAAGGGCCGGGCCGGCTGAGTAGTATCACGTTCCGACTGTTGTTGTCTTTGGCGTCGTTCCTGGAGATTCGGAATGCCAGTGAAAGCATGCATCATTCTATGGACCTCTGCACCTAATTCGTCCTGGTGATCAAGGTCATGTTCTTCATCGTCTTCATCGTCTTCATGAGTGTGATGGAAGTGATGAGTGTGTGGGTTTTGTGGGTGATCCTGTCCTTCATTTTCCGGATCCAGTATCATGTCCATATCCATCTGCATAAGTACATCGTCTGCAAAATCCATATGATGGTCGGGGTGTTGCCGTCCGAAATTGACACCGTGATCAGGATCAGGATCAGTTGTATTAGCAGGTATGTTCAGAGACACGACGCCAGGAGGAGGACCTGTACCAACGACGAAGTCAAGCCCGAAACTCCAGACTTCATGTGGATGCTGAGCATGGTGTTCGTGATGAGGTTCTGTATTTGGGTCGGAGTTCGTGGGTGGAGAATTCCCGCTAGTAGTAGCATTGAAAAGACCAGAATCATCGACCACTTGACCGGCCGTCGGCTGTGGGTTGGTACCAGAGCCAGAGTCACTCTGGCCTGCGGATGCATTCGATACATTTGTTGTGGTAGGTGCAGCATGGGTGTCTGAAGAGGTAGTCAGAATGGAGTAAACAATAGAGTAGCAATTACTCGTACCACGGCGGCTGGGAATAGTGTGTCCGTTCGCATGAGACGCATCCATCACGCCTTGCAAAATTCGTAAAAAAGTTTGGAGGATGTCACGAGAAGGGTCTGCCTGGTTGGGATTAAGATTCGCATTATCTTGCGATGCCCCAGAAGTGTTCGTCGAGCTGGTAACAGGACTCGTTGAAGTAGCACCGGTGCCAGACACAGATGCAGACGGGTTAGCTAGGCGGAGGAATTTTAGAAAAGAGGCATCCTTAATAAACAAAAAAACGTACCACCGGAGTTGAATGTGGTTTCACCGGATACAGTGACTGACTCCGTAGTGCCTGTACAGAATTCTTTCAGTATAAATCGAGAACGAGAAGTATGTCAGACCTACCAGGCTGATTTTCGGTTGACGCACCTGACGATGCTGAGGACTCTAAATTATTTGAGCGACTTGAAGACGCAGCATTACCATTTTGAGTTGAAGAACCACCCGATGCTCCAGGGCCGTCGGGGGAACCTATCGACAGAAAGAGAAGGAAAAGAAAAGAAAACAGAACATAAATGAGCGACTTATCCATCTTTTGTATATTCGCAAACAAGTTAGGCAGATCAAATAAACTCACCACCACTGGAAGACGGCTGCGAGGGTGAGCCAGTACCAGCGTCAGTACTGCCAGGTTGAGCACGTCTAGTACCTCCCATCATACCCCCCATCGGCATTCCCATTATTGGCATTCCTATTCCAACCATTCCGATACTACCACCGGTACCGCCCATGGTTCCTGGCGCACCTGACAGCCCTGGCAGGGACACTGGGAACCACTGGACACCAGACAAGGAAGGAGGAACACCAGCTAAGTTCTCCGGGGCGAAGCCGCCCGCCCCACCATCATCCACCCCAACTGCCGCCATAGGGACAACAGGAGGTATAGGTATTTCTGTTTCTTGAGCGGGACGAGTCGTGTTGCCTTCCGTTCCTGGTTCTCGCTGACCAGGACCTCGAGCTTGATGACCAGCAGCTCTCTGCGTGCGTCTAGTGGGTGGCGTAGCAGTTAAGTTATCTGGATCAAGATCAAATCGACATGTCGGGCAGGTAGTCTGACGAGGCCGAGTAAACCACGGGATCAGACACTCTGCATGGAATACGTGTGCACAGGGTAAAGAAACTATTCGAGGATGATTTGCTTTCTCTTTCTTACTGGGTGAGGACGGTTCGGGGGAATGCGAACTTGCCGCCGATGTTGACGCTTCATTTTGAGCATTGCCGGAGCTCGGCCCAGCTTCTTCTGTTTTCTGTTCCACTTCTTCAGTTTCAGTGAGGCCTGGAACCTCAGGGCCTTCTCCTGGTGGGCTCAGCAATCTGTCCCAACAAATTGCACAACCACTATCTCCACCTACAGCACCTGTCTCCTGCCCCCCACGACCCAAAGCTGCAACTCTTTCTAATCGACGAACCAAACCTATAGGAACATCTTCCAATCCATCTACGAGACGTCTGGCCCTCTCTGGGTCTTCCCTTTCAGGTACGCCACGAAGACTGTTTAGCAGTTGTTCAAGACCTGCAAATCCAGCACCGCCAGTTGCCGTAAAGATTCCACCGGGACCGAAAGGAAACCCGTTTCTACCTCTAGTAGCGCCCAATATCTGGGACAGGAATTCCCCGAACCCACCTTCAAATATCCGCGTACGATCATGTTCACGACCTGGTCCTCCCTGACCAGTATTCCCTTCTCCTCCAGATACACCTGGAGGCTGAATACCATCACCTGTCTCCGGAGTAGGTGCGGGCCCCATGTTCATCCAAGGCATCCTGCTAGGTCCGTTGGCACCAGCACCGACTCCTGGAACCCCTGCATCTGGGCCTCGTGGAGAAATATGGATGCCGTGAGTATGTGCATGACCTTGATCACCGGCGCCTAGAAGTACAGGAATAGGACCCAAATCGATACTGATGGATATACTCTCTGGTTGATTGTGATTGTTTTGGTCACGACTCAGAGAGGTTCGTTGGAAATTTTGTGGAATGGGGAAACCAGGAAATGGGAATCGTGGAACGGACCTAGAACCATTGGTTGCTGGAATATTCATGCGAGGAGCATCACCGCCGTTCAAGCCTGCGCCACTGATAGCTTCAAAGAATCCTCCATAGTTTTCTGGCGTATCTCTTTGTGTGTTGGGGGTTGATCCTGAGCTGACCGCTGGATTAGGAGTAGGGCTGGTAGAAGCATCTGGTCTGACACCAGTACCTGTGCGTTGGAACGGATGTCTGCGATCGCGGTCAATATCGCCTTCGTCGTCCGATTCCACCCGCGCGCGGCGGTTACTACTCCTTGGCCGAGGGAGGTGAGGGAGGTGAGAGGCCACAAATCGAGCCGAAGGCGTTGGAGCTGAGAAGATTGTGGATGACAATGGTTGCGCCGTGGATGATGTCGATGCAGTGCTAGAATTAGGTGGAATCGACTCCAAACCAGGCATTTCTTCGTCTCTGTCATTGTCTCTGTCTGTAGACTGTGATTGGGTTAGGACAGAACCAGAGGATGTCTGAGAAGGATTATGGGAAGTTTCAGAGTCCAGGTCGACTAGTACTTCACTAGCCTCCATAAAATCATCTTCGCTGTCTGAGTCAGAATCTTCATAGTCAGACAGTTGCTGCAAAGGGGGCATGTCGTCGTGGTCATAGTCGTCTATTCGCGAAGACATGACAGAACGAGAACAAGGTTAGCGCACAGCGTTTCCTTTGACTAGAGCCTCGACAATGCCGGTTCTGGGTTACATAAGAACCATCAATGTCATCATTTCAAGGTTCAAGGTTCAACATCTTACAGTTCCTCAGAGACTCAAGTTGGGAATAACATTCATAGCTAAGATATTCACAAGGCATGCTATACATATAACTGGATCGTCTAGTTCGAATTCCTGAAGTGCAAATATCATCTCGTATAATTCATTTTTCCTTACAACCAGTACTACCTGTATCTGTCTTGACGCCCGTCCACACAGCCGTTCTGGCCATATTCGGAAGATAATGATGTATCTTGTCACACACCGGGGGACGGAGGTCTGAGCGAACCTTTGGCTTAAGCCCATGTCCACGATCCCGAACTCCAAACTGATTGTGTAATGCATCCATCAACGATGCTAGGCCGCGGTACTTAATAGACTCCATGGCACCCCCAACCATTCGCATCAATTATTGTTTACATTCCTCACCGGTCGCTTTCTTCGCTATGTGCGTTAGCAATGGACGCCGCTGCGTTCCAGTTGGTGAGCAGCCTCAATGTTATCTCTCTTGGGTGACCGGTCTTCAAGCGACGCAAATTAATTTCTGGGATAGCTCCGGCAATTCACGAGCAGAAGCGGGCGGTGCAACCATCAACCAGAGTCAGACAAGTGAGATCAGGCCACAACTCAGCACCCGATGGTTGAAGAGTATCTGGAAATATCAGTCAAGGGCTGAGTAAATCGAGCGAAGAATGACCTACACTCACCTGGCGCAGAACTAATAGTTCGATATGGTCCAATCCCGGGCTTATTTTATACAAAGGGTGAGGTACTCTGGCTTCAAAACAAGATCCAAAGGCAAGAAGATCAACTCTCTCAATCGAGTTTCAGATTGAGGCCCTCCCAAATCAAAGACCGCGTTGGGGTCAAGGAGTATGTTCATCAATGGGCCCGGGCCCTACTTAAGAGCGAGTGACTTGAGGCTTGGTTGACTTGATTGAATGCCCCGAGAGTACTTGAACAACTTCAAGCATGTCGAACCGTAAAAGACCTTATGCGTAGCCAAGGTCGATAAACAGGCCAAAGTTTCCTGGAAGGGGGAATGAGAATAGCTGTCGAGGATGGTGAACCGCCACTGTTTTGAAAAGGTTGCTGCATAAAAGAAAGCACGGAAGAACGGGGAGTCTTCGTGGCGGAGCTCGTTGAAACGTATATATGACAGCTCTAAACACTCCTAATTGAGCGCAGGCGAAAACAAAAACGTCTTTGTATATTCGATGGAATGGGTGCAAGAGATGCAGGGAACCGCCAGAACCCGAGGGATGTCCAGAAAGCACGAGTGAGATGAGCCGTCCAGACACTTGGATCTTTGTTAGGGTCCGGCATTCTATCAGGATATAGTGGGATCATCCAAATAAGATCTTTCGCAACTACAAAGAGAACATGCCCTTTTGAGATACTGGAGAAAGCACGGGTAAGAACCTCCAGAGATTTAGAGTGGTTGACGACATCGTCTAGGAACTCTCGAGGAAGACGTAGCACCACCGGACGAGCCATGGTAGTCATATTGCGAGTAGGAAACCACGGACCTTCGTCCAAGAGAAGGAACAGACACCTCGACCTCAGTGTGATTTGGTAGACGAAACACAACCTAAATCGAAATTGCCTATTCCGGCATTTCTTCAACTCCTCTTCAACTTTGGTCAGCGCATCAGTTTCAAAATCCAGTTACTCTCTTCAAGTTATATTCCATCACAATGACGAAGCACAGCAAGAACAATACCGCATCCTCCATATTCTCGTATGCAGAATACAAAAGATTAGACTATGGAACTAGAAAGGTTAGTTCTGACTATTTACTCCCGTTTCTGATTAACCCAAACTCGATGTCTGCAAGCAACGTCTAGGAAATGAATCTATGCGTCTCTTTGATGCATGCGCTCTTTGCCTGAATCGTGCTCGAGAACCTCTGGCATGTAACGAAGGTCACCTGTTTTGCAAAGAATGCGTCTATACGGATTTGTGTGAGTACATGATCGCATCTATGTAGCAATATTGAAAAAGAGATTTGACGTGTCTAGTAACACAGAAGAAGGATATCAAGAAACAGAAGGACAAACTAGCTGCCATGGAGAAGGAGGCTGAAGAAGAAAAGCTCAGAGCCAAGGAAGCTGCGAGAGAACGCGTACTATTGGAGTTTGAGAAGGGACAGTTGGGGTTGTCCGCAACACCGAGTACAGGAACGACGTCTGCTGGGGAATCTAAGCAGGAAGGTACGTTACATTGTCGTCCCTCCGTTCCACCTTCCAAACTGTCAAATAGCCAGAGGAATAAAACGCAAATTTGAATTTGATTCTAACGCCGTCGAAAACCTTGCTCAAGAAGCGGAAGAAGCTGCTCTTCGTCAAATCGAGCGCGAGCAAGCAGAAGCTCTCAAGCATAAGTTACCTGACTTTTGGTTGCCCTCTTTGACACCCACATACACTTCCTCTGGTGCACCAAAATCATTAAAAGATGTCAAGTTGCAGACGACGTGCCGTGGGGGAAACCCTGCTCATCAGTTAGCGTATGTATGTTCTCCTCCTTGTTATGAATTATACTGACCGGGAGAGTTTGACCGGGAGAGTAGTCTCAAGAACCTGATACCAGTCAACTTTACAATGTTTTCTTCGACATCAGCCGCTTCAGCAAGTGCTGAGTCTACGCCAACCGAGGCAAATGCCAATTCAAAAAAGGAAAATCCTCAACCGATGTGCCCATCTTGCAAAAAGCATCTCTCAAACAGCACGCTGATGTTCAGTACGTTCACCCACTTACTCATATCGTAAATACCAATAAATTTGAAAAACAGTCATGAAACCCTGTGGACACGTTACATGCAAAGCATGTACAGATACTCTCGTACGGCCTGCCAAGCAATGCATCGTTTGTGACAAGACTTTGGCAAAAGGTGATATCATTGAGTTCAAAAGAGAAGGTCTGTCGTTCGTTCTCGTTCTCGCCTTCTCCATGTCTCACGATGCATCTGAATGACATATTCGTCTTTCTCACAGGAACTGGATTTGCTGGTGGAGGCATGGCGGAGACTTCCAAAGCCGGAGTCGCTTTTCAAGGATAGGTTTCTAATTCTCACACATCGAAGGGAATGTTGTATTTCGTACGCACACTGGAGTTTTATCATATTTCGCCGTTTTTCCTCTCAATTTACTATTACCTGAAGCAGCTTGACGCAATCACTATCTGTAAGAGGTTCCAATGCACAATGCATAATTATGTACCTTGGTATAATCACAGTGGTGTGAATAGTTGAATCGACAAGCTTAGTCTAACAGGTCTCTGTTTTATGGCGTTGAATTGTCGTTATCCCGACCCGAAATGCTATTAGACGTTCACTCTAGATTTCCTCCTTTGCGATAGTACCCGGACCCGGACCCAAGACATCTCCTGATGCGGTCGCATCACGACACATAATCTTGAATCGTAATCACGGATGGCTTTGAAGAAGTAGGGGGGATGTCAAGAACTGGCAAAATTACATCCAATCTACATTGGTATGTCTTCTCTCAGTGTCTTCGGTACCGATTTCTCTACCCTTATAAGACAGTCTTTGAAGTATGAAGATGACGTTCTCCACAATTAATCCCAGATCTGGTAACTAACCGTCTGTCACTCAGGTTCGTCCAGCAATAGCGGGATGTATTTGTCAAATCAGATGACTCCTATCGGACACCAAGATTGGCAGTGTCAATGAATCCTTAAATAAAGGACCTCTTACGACAAATGTGGACAAAGTTTGACCGTGATGCTATTTCCTGAAAGCTTCAGCGAGAAGTCCGTCATCTTAAATCTCTCCCAGGAAGGCATTAGACTTCCAGCGACCAAGATATTCACCCTTCATCACTCATCGGTTTCTAACACTCCCGCACGCGACAAGAAAGTTTTAGTTCTTCTGCATGGGTACCCTCAAAACCATACACTGTACTATGAACTAGTACATGAACTCTCCGCATTGGGCATTCTAGAGGAGTGGGATATAGTCATACCTGATCTTCCTGGGTACGAATCTTTGATAAAAACGTCTGATAATGTGCTGTATAACTGCTTGATAGGTACGGCCGTTCCAGCAAAATCCCTTCAGCGGACGGATCCCATCTAGCCAATTCGAAACGAGCGATAGCATCAGACATTGTGTCTCTTATAAACGCCCTTTTCGGTAGCCAGCAAAAGTTCGTTGTGGCCGGACATGATCGAGGCGCCCGTATTGCATACCGATTGGCTAAAGACCACAGGGACAGAGTTCTGGGTACCTGTATAATGGAGATTATACCCACCAAAGTTGTTTTCCAACGTGAGTCTTTCGCGGGTGTATTCGTCAATTTTGTGGACTCAAGGATTACTTTTCAGGCATGAATTACTTGGACGAGCATCGCATGACCTTTAGCACCTACCATTGGATATTTTTGGCTTTACCACCACCCATTCCCGAGACGTTGATTGGAGCTTCATCTGATTTTTACTTCAGTCATACTATTGAAAGCTGGACCGGGACTCGTCATCGAGGACATTTCGACCCTATTGCAGTGGCGAGTTGGGTCGAATAATATCGCAATCCTGCTGTCATAACCGGTGCACTTGAGGATTACCGTGCTGGCGCTTCGATAGATTTGGAGCATGATGAAGACGACGAACGGAATGGGACCGCAATTGTTGATTGTCCTTTACTAATACTTCATTCAGTAGAGTTTGGTCATAAATACGGGAATGTGAACGAGATATGGGAAGCACTGGGCGTACCTGGCAAGGTCCGGATAAAGGCTGTGGGAGATGACCAAGTTGGGCATTTTATTCCACTCGAGGCAGCTCAGGAAATTGCTGGGGAACTAGTACCTTGGTTGAACACACTTCATGCCTACGCTTCATGACTCGGAGGAATGTCCAGATATGTTTTTATGTACGCATTTTGTTTGTCCACACTAGGCTAGTAGGGTATTTCAACTCGGCATTTGGAAAGGAATCACAAGCATCTCAGTACTCTTACGCGTCGGGTCGCGTTTCTTTACCTAAGCCGGCGCCAGCTTTTTACATGTCTACCCTCACCATTTCAGCAACTAGGGTGCCACCCTTTGCACGCAAGTCCTTCCCTTTGACTATACCCTTTTCCCCGGATGAAACAGTGGAAGATATAAAAAAGACAATTGCTGCCAAAATACCCAAGGTAGACGCTACAATGTTCCATCACAGTCTTCCACGATATTAACACTGATTCACACTACTTCTTACTCTTCGACATGCTTCTTGAACCATTTCTCCTACCATTTCTACCCGGTTCATATGTTCCATCTAAAAAACACGAAATTTTTTAGCTTTACACGTCGCGTCAACGTCTGACCTTGAAATCTGAGAAAAAACCACTGGCCGATGAAACCAAGTTAAAAGATGCAGGTATTGGTTCTGGCGCAGAGCTCGAATTGAAGGACTTGGGTCCTCAGATTGGCTGGAAGACTGTTTTTGTGGTAGAATACGTGAGTCCACCGTCTCTGTCTTCTGGCACACTCACTTACAGTTCCGTCTGTGGTTGGGATTAACAGACCGGACCTCTACTCATCCATCCTATCTTTTATTACTTGCCGGAGATCTTTTACGGCAAGGGGCCTGTTATACACAGCCAATTGCAGAAGTATGTGTATCCTATGTGGTATGATCATAAGTATTAAGCTGTTTTCCTAGCTTCGTCTTCGCAATGGTGGAGCTACACTTTGCAAAACGTGTGCTTGAGACGTTGTTGTGTGTATATTGTTCTGCTCATTGCTTTACCATAGAGATTAACGTTCTTGTTCAGCATTCATCGTTTCTCGCACGGTACTATGCCGTTGTTCAATATCTTTAAGAAGTAAGGTTTCTTCGTGGATGTAATCGCAGTATACTCAGACACACTTCAGCTCCTTCCATTATCATGTTCTTTCTGGTACGTAAATCGGATATATCTGGTGTTTTGATAGTTATGATCCACATGTATAATTTGCAGGTGTTTTACTTGCTCTCGACTTGTATCGACCTGCTTTTTCTGCTACTTCACCATATATACAAGGGACCTTCAGGAACGACGAGACTTTCCTCTGGATCTGCGCCGGACTTTGGGCTGTCAGTCATTCCTCCTTGATCTTACCGCGACCGTGATTGTTGACGTCTCCGAAATTTTTGCTTTAGTTCTTTGAATTGTCGAACTTGTCTACCCATCTTACTCTTCGCTCTCTTCGTCCCGCTGGTACCAAAAAGCGTGCGATCCCTTTTGGATATGGCTTTGGAATGGTCTCGTGTCCCAACTACTTTTTTGAGACGCTGGGTTGGACAGTCGTCGCCGGAATGACGGGAAGCTACGCTGGTACGAGCTTAGTTACTGTTTCTTGTTTAAAGAATTTTTCTCAGTTCACTTTTCATACAGCGTATTTCTTCTTGGTTGTCGGTACAGGGCAGATGTTGCTCTGGGCTTTGAAGAAACACAAAAACTACAAGAAGGATTTCGGAAAAGAATATCCCAGGGGAAGAAAAGCCATGTTCCCATTCCTCATATAGTACTCATCTTGTCTTGTTTCTTATAATCAATACGACATGAATGATCTGGCCAAATCCTAGCCTTGCGCCATTGAAACTGCAACTTCCTTGTCAGCTTCTGCCTTTTCATATGAAATTCACTTCAAGTGACCCAAATTATAATGCTGAGGTACGCCCTTGTGGTGAATGGAAAAATGTGCTAGATAATCTAGGTGCACGCGGAACAAAAATTTAAAATTATCCCAAGCTCATATCCTGGCTCTATTTCACTGGCAGGATATTGTCTAGAAGTACATACGGCGTCTAATTTTTTACACATCCTCCTCTTGTCCAGAGATTGTCCACAGTTCCCACCATACACCTCTGGCACATATCTTTCGAGCGTGAGCAGTGTCATCAAATCTTGATCCTGAAAGTCTATCCTCCTTTACTTCAACCACGTCAGAAGAATACATGCTTATTTCGCTTCGTATAACTTTTCAGTTTGGGAGACCGTAATCATCAGCGGTGTCGAACGAGCAAGATGCAAACCATGTCAAGACATTGTGTTCAGACGCAAGGGCAACTGCAAAAGACATGAACAGACAATCACTCACCAGGACCATCTCAATGCATTCCGGCAAACGCGACTACCAGATGAAACTAGTACCCAGGATTCATTCTTCTCTACCTTGCTGCAACACCGTCGAGCAATGTCTCAGGTTCCGGCCTGCCTCTTGAGCTGTGCCTTTCTTCTGTAGGTGCAGTCGCTCTGTGACAATCCTTTAAGCGCAGAAGTACCGAGAACACTGGTCACCCTATCACGGAACCCGAGTCTGAGTGCCATGTTATTCCTCCTCTTCCGGACATTTTTAATCTGGATGAATCCCAACCGTTAGAGACTAGTGGCCGTGACCGTGCTGTCGCCCACATTGCCAGTGCTATTCTGGCCGGCCCCAGCACTCGTTTTGATGAAGCTGACCCTGACATGGAAGAATCAGAATGCTACGACTTTACCCAAGGTATGCTTTGACTTTGTCAATATCTCGAGTAATACTCTCATTCAATTTTTGTCTGTTAGACTTGGGTGATTTGGATTCTGACGGTCCTCGAAATCGTCAGAGAACACAAGGGGAAATGGCTGAATTGAAATTTAGTCAAGGAACAAGCTATCAGTCGCGATAGTAGAAGACGATAGCGAATGAGCGTTAGACCCGTGTTTCGATAGAAAACTTTGCATGTGCTAAGGACAGGATCATGTTTCGTAATGAGTATCTCTAAAGGATACTTACTTTTACTGGGATGCGCACAATGTTGGTAGGGATATGACCCCATGATGAACGGTGTTCTATTCTCAGTGGACTGGAGTTGTTTACGGTAGTAATCTCATGAAGAGTCTACTTCACCTAAGAGAACAGTCAGGTGGCTGTCAACCGGCCACAAATGAAAAAACCTTTCCGTCATCTTCATTTGGTGGCTCTGGATTGCTCGTAAGGTTTTCCGGCTTGCAATCAATAAAAAACGACTGCTCCAACTTCGACGTCGAAGGTCAGGTGAAGACTCGGATTTGATTCCTTGTCAGTGGCAATAACATTCGACATCTAGTCTTCAGTCGGACGCGGCTGTCAAACGGCCTATTTCTTGTAGTTGAATCAGGACTTCGGTATGTAGATGGAAAGTCTCAATTCTTCTGTTTGTTTCTGAGTATTGGGGGAAATTGTCAACAGGGTCTTTGAATTCAGTCCCTACACACAGAAAAGTACGCGTCGGCGCAGGGCAAAGATAACCCTCAATAGACTCCGTGCCTTTATGTCCTTGTCACGAAGTTGTCGCTGGGACAACGGGATGCACTTGCTGTTGTTCGCTCAAATGCCAGATCGTCAGCGAAGGACGACTGGTGACATTAATATTGACTCCGTAAATCCCCAAATCTGATGGCACATCTTGATTTACTTTGCCTGGATGTCAGAGTGTAAGGGCCGCAATCCATCCGCTATCTTTTTTGTACGAATGGGAGAATGGCTGAGAATTAATCTGAGTTTGGTACAAGGCACAGAAACACTAAAGGGAGGGTTCACTGCGCCTCCCTCGAGCTTGTCTTTAGTACTCTTACCTGATGATTAACCAAAGAGGTTAGATTGTGAAGAAATAACATATAAGATCTGCGAAAGGAACCATTCGTTGCCAGAACTCTGGACTATAGTATATGTTCGTGCTTATCCTATAGGGGAATGCATACCTGACTGGATTAATGCTACCGAAACTTCATTGATTCGGGACCGGTGCCCTGTCTAAGGACACGAGTTACGCGCTGGGTCAGAATAATAAATCGAAGGATGACACAAAACGAACGTGTACGTTGAAATCTGTCCCGGCGGGCGCGATTCAATGAACAGATAGCAGTGTCACGCCAATAGACGTTCGTCTTGACCTTCGATTGTGCTAGAAGATATGTCCGACGGTATGTGAAAGAATGAAATCGAGGGCTTCCTCACCAGATATTTCAAGTCTCGGCCAGTCCGATTGAAGGTCGGTCTGCCGAGCATGCTGTGAGGAGATCGGTAAATTGATGGCGGGAAGATGCCATATTTCGGACTAGTAAGCGATTCGCAGTACCGAAATTAGTGAAGAACACTCAAGTCCAGCTAGCGCTGTCGATTGGTTTCCTTTAAGTATGCAAGCTGGGGCACTGATTATTAGTACTCACAATAGTGATCTTAGGATGTACGCATCGGATAATCTTTAGCATAGAAGAACTACTAGACAATAGAATCACACGAGGAAGCTGATCGCCGCAGTCTGGTTCACTCATCGTCCGTGTTTCGTGGAATCTGTCTGTTTTTATGGAGAGAAGTCCCTCTTACTGGTACGATCGAGGGTTTTCTGTGTGGCTAAGTGAACCTTCATCTTGAAATCGTAGTTGAATCGTGAAGTGGAGGGAAATGCTGACTCCGAATTAACAGGACAAGGCTGCACTGCCCCATGACATGTATAAACGGCTAGTCCGTCGCCTCTGATGGTGGAATTCAAATAATCACGACAACTGGTCTAATTTGATCCTCTGGCCGGTTCTACCGAGGTAAGGAAAGGGAGTCATGTTCAGTATAGTGATACGGACCGCAAAGAAGTCGAAAGATCAGAAAGAAAATAAAAGGTATCGCTCTCGAAGTTTCGTTTGGACATCGATGCGAAGTAGGTCTATAACCAGCCGATTGGAGAGAGTGGTTCGGCGGTCTACGTACTTGTACTCGCTGTTAAGAATGGAAACGAATGTAGTAGGGCGTTCTCACGGTACAATCAACAAGGAGCTAAGGTTAGGGTCAGAGAGAAACGGGGGAAGAATTTGATAGACTTGACCAACCTCCCCTACATAATTTGCCGTCAAGCTTTTATTCTTCTTGACCGTATCCTTCCTTTCGAACGCGTTTGTATCACACTATGGCATCATGGAATCCTCAGCCTGCAGGACTGCAGGAAATTCTAACGACTATTCATGAATCCACGGACATGTCAGTCCAAGTTCAAAGAAGTATAACCCAAGTGAGTGCGCCGCAAATCTGATGAGATTTTTTCTTTTCTTCTAACGGGTCCCTCTACACTCTCCAGAAACTCAATAGCTTCACCCGTGTTCCAGATTATATTGCATACCTTGCGCATATTCTGTTTGCCATGACACAGGAGGAAGATCGTATTCGAACCATCGCCGGATATCTCCTCAAGAACAATGCACGTCTCATTCTGACCTCTTCACCTGAAGTGGCGGAGTATGTGAAGGCGGCAGTTTTAAGGGCTTTCGATGATGCATCGGTTATGATTCGAAATGCTGCCGGTCAGGATATTGTGGCATTCCTTGGAGTGCTAGAACCCAGGAATTGGCCCGAGTGTCTTTCACAACTCGTGAACATGCTTGATTTGACGGATTTGGATAAGCAGGAGGTACGCCGTCATTCCGTTATCCATTGAGTCAAGTAACTGACTTTGTATAGGCTGCTTTTAATGTCCTAGAAAAGGCTTGTGAAGACTATCCACGTAAACTTGATGTCGAAATTAGTGGAACCCGTCCTCTCGACTTCATGATTCCCAAGTTTCTTTCTCTAGCTGAACATAACTCGTCAAAGATGCGATCGCATGCAATTGCATGCCTGTCCTACTTTGTACCGGTCAACTGTCAATCCCTCTTCGTCCACATAGATGCGTTCATCGCGTGTCTTTTTAAAAGAGCATCTGACGATGACCCATCTGTGCGACGCCATGTGTGTCAAGCTTTGGTCCTTCTCCTCGCCGCTCGTCCGGAGAAGCTCATGCCGGAGATGGCAAATGTAGCCGAGTACATGCTTTATTCTACGAAGGACACAAACGAAAATGTCGCTCTCGAGGCTTGCGAGTTCTGGCTTACGTTTGCAGAAGACGTGGAGTTAGCGCCGTACCTTCAACCCCTGCTCGGCAAAGTCGCCCCGGTTTTGCTGGATTGCATGATTTATGGCGAGGATGATCTTTTGTGGCTCGAGGGCGATGTTGAAGATGCGGCCGTCCCTGATAAGGAGACAGACATCAAGCCTCGTCATTATCACCAGAAATCGCACGGCTTACAGCACGACCAGAATGGCGAATTAACGGAGGCTCCAAAAAATCGGATTGGTTCATACGGTGAAGAAACTCTGGATGAAGATGAGGACGATGATTATCTCGACGACGACGAGTTTGTGGATGAGATGTCTACAGAGTGGAATCTCCGAAAGTGCGCTGCTGCTGCCCTTGATGTGCTCGCGGTACGGTTCAGTGGCGACTTACTAAATGTCTTACTTGGTCCTCTCAAGGACAAGTTATGGAGCAATGACTGGCTACAGAGAGAAAGTGGCATTCTGGCACTCGGTGCTATGGCTGAAGGTAAGCCCCCGCGCTTTCCCTACAACAATTCGTTACTCAAACGAATGACCTAGGCTGTATTGAGGCAATTGAACCTCATCTACCAACCCTTGTTCCTTACCTCATCAATACTCTGAATGATCCGAAGGTATAAATTTTTCCGCTGGAACGCTGGAGGTTTTTGATCGAATGCTAATGTTGTTATAGCCTCTTGTCAGATCGATTACTTGTTGGACCCTTGGCCGATATGCTAGCTGGACCACTCAACCAATTTCTGAAGAACACAAATCTCAGTACTTCATTCCGACTATGGAGGGAGTGAGTCGCCGGTCTTTGCGGCCGATTATTACTAACTCAACCCCTCTTTTTAGTTACTTCGAATGGTGCTCGACAATAACAAACGTGTTCAGGAAGCGGGCTGTAGTGCGTTTGCTACACTCGAAGAGGACGCAGGCCCTGAATTGGCACCGTACCTCGACCCGGTCCTGCGCAATCTAGTTTTGGCGTTTGATAAGTACCAGCACAAAAATATGCTGATTCTCTATGATGCCGTTGGAACATTAGCAGACGCAGTCGGTAGAGAACTCTCAAACCCGACGTATGTTGAAATCTTGATGCCGCCCTTGACAAACCGATGGGCGAAGCTCAAAGACGACGATCCTGATTTGATCCCTCTACTCGAGGTGAGGTTTACTCTACGACACTCGCCATCTGTAGCTTATACTTTTTCAGTGTTTGGCATCTGTCACGATTGCCATGGGACCCTCCTTCCTTCCATATGCGGCGCCAGTGTTCGAGCGTTGCTCGATCATTATTCACCGCTCACTTCTTCAGTACCAGACATTCCAACAGAATCCCGATCTCGATGAGCCAGACAAGTCGTTCCTCGTCGTCGCGCTCGACCTCTTGTCTGGTCTTACTCAGGGTCTTGGCATGGCTCTTGAATCTCTCATCACACAGAGTAACCCTAATTTGCTTCAGTTGCTCACCATCTGCTTGAAACATCCTCAAGCTCCAGTGAGACAATCTGCCTATGCCTTGGTTGGCGATATGGCCATGGGTTGTTTCGCCATTCTCCGACCTTTCATGCCTGGTATCATGAACGAGCTGACATTGCAGCTGGATCCCGAACCTAAAGTCGAATTTATCAGCGCCTCGAATAATGCAGCCTGGTCTGTTGGCGAAGTTGCTTTACGCTATGGCCGAGGTACGATCTCTGGATCTCTGACGATAATGCGAACATTTAGTAATCGTTTTTTCTAGATGATCCCGAATTTCAACAGTGGATAAACCCACTCATATCCCGACTGATCCCAATTCTTTTGCATCCCAAGGCCCCACGAAGCCTTCACGAAAATGCTGCGGTATCTATCGGTCGCATCGGCTTGATGCACCCCACGCTTGTTGCACCTCATTTACCTGAGTTTGCTCAAGCCTGGTGCCAGGCTCTCTATGAAATCCGGGACAACGAAGAGAAGGATTCTGCTTTCCGAGGATTCTGTACAATGGTTCAAGTCAACCCCGCAGGAATTGCCAAGGTAAAAATAGCGATGTCTATCCATTATTCAATAACCCTGACCTGTGTTCATTGCAGAGTTTGTTATGGTTCTGCAACTCGATTGTTCGTTGGAATGCCCCATCATCGGAGTTGAACGAGATGTTCAGGACAATTCTTCAGGGTTTCAAGCAGCACGACGAACAAGGCTGGGCAGCTCAAGTGTCCACGTTCCCTCCTGTGATTCAGGAGCGTTTGGCCACTCGTTACGGCGTCTGAACGTACGTCGTTGTACTTTGAACAACTTGGCTTTCGTCATGCCCCATATTCCTATCACTACCCTTGATCATTTTCTCTCGTATTTTTGTCTCTCCTCTCTTAGGTACTTACAGTTTCAATCATCACCAGTAGTTACATCTTAGTTACATCAGTAGTTAGCATCAACCATCTCTTGCATCAGGATCCCTTTAGTAGCTGTAGTCATTTTTTTCTGTTTTTTTTTTTTGTCGGCCTCAATGTGTTACATAGCAGTCTGCAATTTTTGCTCTCATATTCGTCGTCCGTTATCTCGCTCGCTCATGCGATATGCGGACTTTTCTCTTCAGTTCTACCTTTTTTGCATATCTCGTGTCTTATCTCTCGTAGCATTAGTACTTAGTAGTGTAGTATTTCTTCCATCCTGCAAGTAGATATCCCAGAACTTATCATTCTCAAATCATGAATCAGTGTACATGTAGCACCGTACGCATATATAAAATAGCTTTTCTTGGGGGGAGTATAGAAGCGACAAACTCCCAACTTATACATAATTACTTACATATCGAAGGTCGAGATCTCGAGAATTAAGACTGTACCTGGACCTGAATGCCGACATCTCAACTGTATTCACACCTCGAAACCCGCAAGACGTAGGATTATGATTACAAGAAAAAATGGTGGGGGCGCTCCAAATACCACAAAAAAAACTCAGAATCGCTTAGCGTTCGAGTACATCCCTCCAAATCCTCCATTACCACCACTACCACTTCCAAACATGCCTCCAGCACCGCCCATCTGCATACCACCGAAACCACCGCTTCCACCATATCCCCCGCGGTACGAGTTCCGTCGCTTGTACTCCATCCAGCCATAGTAACCTCCCACACAAACGCCTACTAGCAAGAACAGTTTGAAGAAGAATCCAGACCACGTGGACGAAGATACGGAAGGTACCAATTTTGATTTGGACGATGACTTGGAGGTCTTCTCGGGGGCCTTGGTGATAGCAGAGTACGTAGAGATGGCTATGATGCTATAGGGAAAAAATGAATCGACGTCAAAAAAATGGGTTCTGGATTTTCAGTCTGGACAGGATACATACTCGTGATTATCGGATACATCTCCAGTCTGTGCAGAGAATCCAAGGTACGGGCTGGATGGCAGAGAGATGCCTTCAGCGTAGAAACAATCTGACCAGTCGTCCCCTATTTATAATGTATGAGGAAATCTGGAACTGAAAGATAATTTAGGCCGACTCACAGGCTTTGTATTGGACTTTGACCTTCATGGAAGTCAGTTTGGTGTTGAAAAAGTCGAAAGACGACTTGACTTACATCAACGAAAGTGTCTTTCACATATGTGATTTTGAGTTTTGTAGCGACGTTGGTCCTTCGATAGTTCGCCTGACAAACGAAGCGGCATGAACTGACGTGAAGATAACAGAGAAAAGAATCGGAACTCACAGAACATGCGCCGAGTTCTTGACCTTCTCCATCGTTGCCGTAGTTATATGACGTCTTGCCATCACCCAGCATGGAAGTTACACGAGGGAAGGCATACGGATGACGAGTGTTAGCATACCTAGTCGATTCAGATAAGAATGGAGGACATATCGAGATATCAAATGCACGTACGTGTCCAAGAAGATCCCAAGACCATTGAAGTTGTCTAAACGGTGATAGGTTTAGCCAAATTAGCAGCAAAAAAGAAGTATACTTAGAAAACACACCTATGCTACCAAATACGGGTCCTGGTTTAGCGCGTTCTTTCGTGAACCAGATAGCAATACCATCTCCGAAAAGATGCGACGAATCTCCGGAAACCTATGAAACAGGTTAGCCATGCGCGAATTTGCATACAACAACAGCAAAGACCAACGCACTTTAAACTCCACTTCAACAACCCAGTTAGAAGCAGTGAGCGGTAGGCGTGACCATAGCCAACCCTATAATTTCCCCCGCGCGTTTAAGTCAGCGTCAAAATCGTGTTACGGAGTAGCTGTCAGAAGGAATGCACCATTTGCGAAGGCTTGTTTCTTGTTAATCGTATGTGTTTATTCGTGTTCTACGATTTACATGAGTGACACGGAGAACGAAAAGCAAAAGGCAGTGTTCGCGCACGATGTAGGCATCCGCACCAAAGTCCCACCACCTTCATAACTTGCTTCAGTGTGAAGGAGACACAGATAAGAAACGAACGCAACACACCGGTTCTGCAAGTCCTGGTCTATATACGGAGCAAAAATAGAATGGGTGCGTAGTTGTACTGTCTGCAAACAGGCAGGTTCATGAGAACAGAGTTCCGACGTGTCGCAAAAATGTTCCAAAGCGCTGCTCACCCGCTCAATCGTTTGGTTTCCCAGTTTCGTTTTGATCTCTTCCGCAGCCTGTGCGTACCCTACTAGGAATATGTTAACGGCCCATAATAAAAGCCAAAAGTGGCCGTTGAATCTTGAAAGCATAGTGTCGTGAGGAATGTGTAAAGGAGCGGCGCGACGAGTTCAGTGTCTGAATGGTTGATGATGAAAGCCACGTGTATCTAATTCCACTTGGTCGGCTTCACAGTCTGAGTTTTCATTCCGACACTCTTTTCGCTGACAGCGGCGACGTTCAAGCCCTACGACCATCCTTTATCTGACATACTGTGGGTGATCTGCACACCTTCAACCCTTCCTGATTCGACCACAAGCTTTTCTCGTGAAGTACACCTTTTGAGTCTGAATTTTCGGGCCACCAGGCACCCCGCGGAACGGAGAATTGACCACTTATTTCTGGGCTTACGCTGAAAGGTTCAACAGCTTCAGCTAAGTAAGCCAAGGCCCAAGCTCAGGCTTGAGTCAAAACACGGCATTTGACGCTCTTACATTGTTCCAAGAGTCCGATCTCTTGACGGGAACATCACCGGACCATTGGCCGTCCGTGAATGAAAGGAAAAGGAAAGAGCTTTAGAGTGGCCACCCTATTGATCTAACTGCTGTGGTGTGGAAAAGCTAGTGGGGACAACTGGGGACAAATTGCAAAGCACATGGCCACAACTGTTTAATACAATTCCGGCCATTGATATCATGGCGCATTTAAATTTACCGTGACACACACCGTACACATATGTATGGTCTACAGCTTTTTGAACTTTGACGCTTTTTTCATTTCAACCTGTCACCCAGTCCTTGAGTGGAACCTTATAAAATCACGCAATCCAAACCTCACCTTCCTAAACACCCCAGCTGCTACCTTCCTTCTGCCCATATACCAATCTCAACCCCCATACCCTACGTCCGGTTCATTTCAAAACACTATGTTCCAAATGGTTGATATGAAACCCACCAAGATACACTTTCAATCCGACGAGTACGTCTATAAAGACAAACTTGGGTCATAAACATCTCGGTATTCACTTCATTTATTGTCTTCAATCTAGAAAAACCTCACCAACCGAACGAAGAAGAGTTCAATTCCACAGTTCGTCATTCTCTTCCTGTTTCAACCATGCGACCCACGCTAACCACCCACGCGCGCGCATCATCTGTCCTTTGAATCAATGTGTGTTTGAACAGTCATTGGAGCGAAAGATTTAAATTCTACAAAATCACATACGACAACTATTAGTACCAAGCGCTCGCCAAACCTATACGTAGGAATGAAGGTCAAAGTAGAAGGTCCCAAAAACGACCAACAACCTCACTATTACACAACCTCAGTCACCAAGTCGAAATCATCAAGTTCTGATGTGACTTGGTCAGATAACCTTGGACCGTGAGTTTCTTCTCCGTTCCTTTGGCAGTTATTTTAGCTTTTTTGGAACCGGACCGGTTTCAACAAAACCTATAACATGCATGTGTCATTGGCATATCTAATCATTCATCCCATCTAGAATATGGCTTCCTGCTTCTGCAACCATCAGTTTCGAAGTCTGCAGTCGAACATCGATATCCAGGACTTCCCGTATCTTCGGAAGAACGACCCCTTATTCGTTAGGTGTCTTAGCAAGTATGCAAGGCGATCTGACTGACCGCGAGTCTGGTGCGTGTTTTTTCTTACTTCACTCTTGTCACTTTCGCCAAAACTCGTTACGAGTTTTGAGTCCTTTTGAGTCCCTTTTTATTAACATAGCCTTTTTGCCCCCTTCCCTTCATGTTTCATTAGAGATATCATTACCGCTACAAACTGAGACCGGAGCCTCCACAAGCGCTATGCTACTAATCAATATACGGGAACTTGCATCAGCACGTTCGGCTCTGGCGGAGATCGAGGCTGAATCGCAACGACATGCACGGAGCAGTATTGAAAAAGAACCTCTATCAGAACCAGAGGATGACTTTACATTGATCAAGTCAACATCATGAACGTGCCCCACCCCCTTCCTCCCCCTTGTTGCTCTATATTTATCATCTTCACGATTATTCACGGTTTATTTTTGATTCAACTAGTTTAACTCGGGTTACAGGCTCTAAACTGAGCCGTTTATGGACACTGTATAATTAATACATTACGTGCTTTCGTTTCCTGGATATACATACTTAACAGTGATTTATATAGGTTATTCTATAAAAGCTGTTTTGAAAGCTGTCTCGTACTTTACCTTTTGACGATGAAATGCTGCGGATCAGTGCCGCGTTATAATAGCTAGTAGTCATGCAAAATGAAAAGGATCCAATGTCCGCAGTGACAGGACTACAGCAGACAACAACAGCCCATGGCTGCCCAGTGCATTTAATTTATAAAGACTGTAACGCTGCTATCTAATAGCTCGGTTGCCCCAAATAGCGACCAGAGCTACACCTCTTAGGCCTTATATAGGTTTGATACACAGGTCTCAAATAGTAGAAGACGTCGCTTTCATGGATTGCAAGCTCATCTGATATTATGCAGCCGTGTACAGTAACAAGATACAGAATGAAGAAGTGCAAGCAAAAACAGCTAATAGTACAATTGCGCCGTGTATTCCCTTTCGTGAATAATTTACTTGTTCATGCCAAGAGCATCCTTGGCCTTGTCAGTGAGCGTGCGCTATAAGAAAAGCACAAAGTCGTGAGAATTAGAAACAGTCCAGATCCGAAATGAGGTACTGACCTCGTCGTTGTTAGAGTTGCCAGAAAGTGAGTCACCGACTTTCTGACCAGTGGATTTCTCGCTCTATAGATGAGGAAGATATACATGAGACATCGAAAAACCTAAGTTGGATAGTGAGCTCAATAGCCTACCTGGGGCTGCAGGGTAGAAGCAGCAGAGTCGGTGTTGCCTTTGAGCTTGTCGCCCAAGTGCTCGGTGGTGCTCTTCTCAGAGTCGGGCTGTTAAATGCGCAATCAAAAAGACGCTCATTAGCGATCTGGTGCCACCATCGATAACGACGACGGAGACGAAGACGGCTTACCTTCAAAGCGGCCTCAGCCTTGTCGGTGAAGGATTGACGACCAGTGTCGGACATGTTTGGTTTATGAAAAGACGAGGTAAAAAAGAAGAGCTGAGTTGTAAAAGAGATCGAGTGGGTTGAGTTGATGAAAAACCAGCTACAAACCAGATCCCTTTTATACTACTCAAAAGCACGAATTAAGACAACGGTGGCTCATAGTTTGATATGGAGTACAACCGTGAAAAGAGATAGTGACGTAGGACATTACCGCCGCTGTGTCACAGTGTGTGCGCACTATGACGCGTCAAGCGTGTAACTACCTGCAGCTGGCTCCTGTTTCTGCGATCATACAAAGTCAGACCAAGTTCCGTGTTCAGGGGTACTTATGCGGCGTGCTGCATGACCGGGAACCTTGCATAACCTTGTCACTTTCAATGTAATCCGCTTCTCTCCACTAGTTGCTGCGGATGTCGACACGAAATCCGTTGATTGCAGTATAAGTCTATATTACTCTGTCATTTCCGACACACCATGCAGCGGCTCGAACAGGACAAGAAAAAAGAGACTTGTATATACGAACCAACAGCAAAAAAATTTGGCAGCAAAAATAAAAGAGGGAAGGAAAACTTCCAGGTTCTTCTTCCCTCTCCTTCTCCGAGTTTCATTCGAGGAAGATCTATGCACAAGGCCCCATTAAAACATGTCTGGCATCCACGCTTTTCGTATTACAACGCATAGTATATTTCGTAGGTAGGTAGGTTCATGCCGGTAGTTCAAACTTCTGTCCTTGTAGTACTCTGCAATAAGTCGAATAAGTGGATGCCTTTTTTGGGGAGAGAGATATGACGACATACTTTGTGAAATAAACATAGAAAAAGTCGAGGTAAAGACCTGTCTGAACTATGCCTGCCGTGACTGCTATAGGGTCGACAACACCTTCTGTGAAATACCTACAGGGTGCAGAGAAGAGTATTAGATAAACGGGACACGTTTCTAATCAGAAGAAAAGGATTGCTATAAATACATACCTGTATATCCAGTTTGGAATATACAAAGCACGATAGATTCCCAATGCTGCCAAATAGTGGGTAGTGATAGCCTCCGCCTCGCCGGTTCGTTGCAACATAAACAATTGGGGAAGGATAGCGACGGACTCGAGGAAGATGGAGAACGACCAAAAGACTTCACTGAACGAGAAGTTGTAGTTGAAAATACAGCCGAGTACGAAGCAAGGTCCCAATAGGTATTCGATGCGGAAGGTATCAATAGACGGATCGTGTGTTGGTCTATTAATGGTATGCGAGGGCAGGAAAAAAAATCAGTGTCCCCGTCTCCACGTCAACAGCATGAGGACGAGGCAAAACAAGACTGACCGGAATCGGTATCGCATGAGGTAAAGGATATAGCAACTGCTTCCGATGAAGAACAGTTTCATGAGGAAGTTGTAGAGAGACACCCAACGGTATACCAGGTCAAGGTAGCGAGTTACGAATACGGCGACATAGAGCGCCTGCGTCTTGAAGGAAATGCCTGTTGACAAGAACAAAGCAGTGAGAAAGGGCGACATTTCGTGATGTTCAGAAAAACTCCCTCCCAGTATCATACATGGGGCGGGTCTCGAAACTGAAGAGTATGGGCCAGCATACCTCGACATGAGCGTGACGTTCGTATTTTCTGGACAAGAATAATTATGGACGCCAAATGCGAAATGTCGCCTGCAAATCAAGTAAGCCTCTTTCAACCACCTCAAAAAGAACGCGAAAACATACCAAGAAGACGAAAAATATTCATTTCGGAGAGAAAAGGCTTAGACGCAAAATAAAGATGGAAAGGGAAGAGTAGCGACGTGTTCGACGTTGAGTCGCTGACTAAGCCTATTTGTTTGCGCTGAAAATAAACCCACTGCATGCAAACCAAAAGCGACTAGAACCGACCTTTGTCAACGCATCAATCGACATTATTTTCCAGCCTGAATCGCGAAATTCTTTTCAATCCAAGCTATCAACAGGCAAGTGTTATTCTAGCGTGTTCTTTTTTCTTGCAAAGGATGTTTCAGTAAAAGGTTCGACTCTGTTCGCCGTGAATTGCTACAAAGCAAGAACCCTTCTCAACACCCTCCGTTTTTTTCTTTTTCGCTACAAACGAAGAAAGTTCCCGAACCCACAAACGTGTCTAATTTCCTCAGTGCACTCTGCAAAAGCTTTCCTGGTGTTGCATTGTAAGGCTGGACAGACATGATGAATGTGGACTCTCATTAGTTGGGCTGCTATGGTTTCGAGCATAACAATCTAGCAGCAAAGGCTGAGTCCAACAGTAGGGGATGATTTGTGAAAACATTCACCATTCCCCAGCCGTCGAGCCAAGCTTGGCATAATTCATATCTTTCTTACTTTGTGCTCAAGTGGTCACTGGATGTGGTTTCCTTTTTTTATTGTCGACGGTATAGCTATTTATCGATGATTCGATAACCTGTTAACAGCAATCGAGCTCGAGATCACAGCTTGCGGTGTGTGGTTACAGGTGTACATTTTGGATGGGGCGGGTCCTTTTTATGAAACTCGGTAGTGGTCTGGAATGGGTTCTTTTTTTAGCTTTACATGGGCGACAGAGGCATGAGATCAGCCAGGACTCATTTTGCGGGTCCCTGAGCTTTTCGTTTTTTCTCTCATTCACGTTTTTTTCCGACATTTCGCTCACGAGCTTTTTCTTTCTTAGGTGCTTGACACGCCGAGCGCAAATGATCGTTAGGGTGAAGACCTTTTTTCTGTAAAGTCCTACTTGGCTCGTCCTGGGCTGTTTCGTCTCACTTGGTAGTGCACGGCACTGTATATCTAAACACACAATATGAAGAAATGCAATGCGGTTTCATGCCAATCTTGAAAAATATAGCCGTGGCAAGCATGAAATAGGAGCATGATGAGGCACAATGTGCGATTTGTTGTATGTATTTATCCTACCGCTGCCGTTGAGGGTATCGTTGCCCTCGCTACCGTCTCTATGTTTTCTTACCATCAGAGCGTCGTCGAGGAACCGAATGTGAGTGAGAACCTATTTTTGTGATGCTTGATTACTTAATGCAGTATATTAGAGCGAGGGCCCTGGACTCTCAATCTGTAACCTTTGCAATAATGTATTTCATTGCTGGTCAACTGTAATTCGATCATCCTTTTTCTCGATCTCAAGAGATCTTCGCCCTCGTCCTTTCGTTTTCTGCGCTCATTCGTATCATCGGGTGGCCGGTCCATATCCGTTTTCTCCCTCTCCTCAAAAAATCGACTTCGCTTTCTCTCCGCACCTCACTACTACAGCCATTCTGGCTACTCACTCTCGTTTTATCTTATGACGGCGGCAGTCCTTCTGCGGCTGCTGTTCTGCCAATTCATTGCTCACGTTTCATCTGTTCGGTCGCTCTCCATCCCTTCTTCGGATACCACTGCTCTCCTTCATACTCATACCCTTGTACCACGCCAAATAGAGATTAACACCTTGCCTAATGGTACCTACATCGTCTCGGATCCTGCAACACAACAAATCATCGCTCAAGGTCCCGCAACTGACGGTAGCGGCTCCAATTTCTCCGCACCAGCGCTCATTTGGATTGGATACACTCTGGCTTTTGGGTTGCCTTTGACCATTGCAGGTATTCGTGGATGGAGGTTTACATTAGGTGCTTCACTTGCCTTGACAGCTGCTGTTTGTTGTGAGTAGTAGGGCAGTCCCCTTACCCTTGCGTCTTTTCTATCTGTTGTGTTAAATCCTCTTTTTTTTTCAGCATGGGCTGCTATCATCAGCACCGTAAACGAAACCGGCGTTTCTGACATCCTTCTCACCATCATTGTTCTCGCATTCTCCTTCCTCGGCTTTATTATGGGTTTCTTCGAGTTCGCACGCGTGGGGGCGACGGGCATCTTGGGTATCTTGGGTGGATTGGCTTTTGGAATTCGCATCATTTTGCTAAAGGAGGGCCTTTTGTTATCATCCTCGGGGATGTTTTTTCTCAACTGGATAATTATCGCTGTATTTGGTGTAGGAGGCGGTAGTCTCGTTGTCTGGAGACAACGAGCTGGTCTGGTGAGTCTAAGTCCTTTGTTCTATTTTAAGTTGCGAGTCTCGTAAGGAAATTCGCTAAATAACTTCCGTATGGTTCTCAGCTCACTGCATGTGCATCTACGGGAACATTTCTTACTGTCCTTGGTGCAGATTTGATTCTTCACAAACAGTCCGGGTTGAGTCGGGGTTTACGGTTCCTGTTTGACCGGAACAGCTCCCATATAGCTGTACGTCTTGTGTTGTAGGTTTGACGACTGCGGACTCAATTTCTCCCACAACACAGGACATTTTACAGAATGGATATCATCCAACACTCGCTACTGTCATCTTGTTGGGAGCATCATTAGGAGCAATGTGTGTCCCCTCATCACTCAGCCTCCTGATAATCAACTAACCGAAATCTTTTTTTCCCTCTCCCGTTGGTCTTTGTTTGATCTTCATCCACTAATCAGACCGATAGTAGCCTACGCTCAGCACCGCATCTTCAAACAACCTTTCAGACGAATACCCGAAGAGTCCGACGTCGAACTCGCCATCGACGATCCTACCACCAAACTCAGAATGTTCTCTCCTGAGATGTCAGATAGACGGACAACGTTCTTTTCGAGAGCTATAAGTCGATTTAGCATGTAGAAAACTGGATGAAGGATTTATTTCACTCTTGATATGTAGACATATCACATCGCACATCTTTTGATTTCCCCGCTCTGAGCTTTCCCTTTCCTACATACCTCTCGCCTGCGAGACCTTTTTTTGTCTTCTTGATATCCGCATTTCACATGACATTTTATATCAACGTCTCCATGCAATCAATCTTTGTGGTACATACAACATCTTTGGATCTAAGCAAAGCTTTCTACTTTTCATTAATGTTATCAGTTACGGCTACCTTTTTCTCCTTTCTCGCAGCAATTTTGTTCTGATTTTGGGTTACATATTTGATTCTCTCCCCGGGTGCTTTCTTAATTTTGTACCTTGTGATTGCCTGCCTTTTTCTTCCCTTCGTCTCGAGCATATTTCACAACCAAAAGTGTTCAATTAGATACTTATGCTGTAGAGTAATTCTCCTTGTAACGTTCTATCGAATCATATACCACGATCGAAGAATGCCAGCCCATCAAATTGTGCTTTCAATCATTGCCCTAGAGTGGAGGAGGTTTAGTTCAAAGCTTACTATGGCAGACACTCAAGCCACTTGCCACAAACATTGATTACGATGTTGGGTCATTTTTCCAACCTGAACAGGTTTAGTCGTCTCCTTAGTAGCAAGAGACCCTAAACGCTTGAACGCTGTCTTCGTCAGGTGGGTGGCAATAACTGATGGAGTCCTTCTCAAGCAATGAAAACCGAAGTAGTAAGTATTTGGAAAGGAGGCAAATTACCCTCTATTTGACTTCGACATTTTTGAAGTCTGTTAACTACGAGGAAATCATGTCTAAGTACTATACAACAATCCCTAGTATATCTACACAGAAACATTTTCACTGTCCCAAGAACCCCGCATACACATCTAATCATCATCATCATCGAGAAAAAGAAAGGAACAAAAGTCCCATCACCTCGAGTTTTTTACCGTTCTGACCATCTCAATCTCTTCTTCCTCTTCTCCTCTCGTATCCAACCCAATCATCCCGGTCGTATACGATTCAGACTGAGAAGCATACCGAGTCGTCTCTGTCCCCGTCCCTGTTCCTGTCCCGGGGCTAGTAGCGAAACGGATCGCCGAGAGCGGGAAAGTCCCACCTCCTCCACCGCCACCGCCACCGCCACCACCTTGGATCGCGGCCGTCCCGCCCAAATTGTCCTTTTGAACTCTCGAGTCGACGGTTCGGACGTGGAGGATGACGCGGGTGGAGAGGATGCTGTGCATGACGCGTTGGAAGGTGTTTAAGAGGTCGATGAGTTCGGGCTGGAGTTGAGGAATCAAAAAAAAAGAAGAAAAACCACGAGTTAGTTGGTCAAAAAAGACGTCGGGGGGACTCTTCGAAGGTACTTACAGGGCCTGTCACTAAAACAATGATGTTGCCTAGACTGATAGCTAGACGTACATCATCGTCATCAGTACTAGAGTCGGAGATAAGTGAAGATAATAGACGTACCGAAAGTATATACAAAATAAAAAATTCCATCTCGATACAGAGCGACCACTAGAGGGTTTCGACTATGGCGAAACTTCTTCACTCCGGCCCACATCGTTAAACCAAGCATAACTGTTATCGAAGATTAAAAAGTTAGTAAGACCAGAAACCTATCGCGATCACGAAGGGAAGTGATACTTGCTAGATTCGTATAGAATGAGTAGTATGAAATCCACAAAAAGAATGACGCTACCCTCTGTGGGATAACAGCCAGTTACTGTCGGAAGTGGTGGAGTACCATCTAGACAAGAAGAAAATAAGTACGTCTCGAGAAGACTGAAAGTCCACGAAAAGCATTCGGCAATTACACCTACATCTAATGGTTTGCAAGAAAAGAGCTAGCAACACTGCGCATGGTATCGTGATTGCCTGGGCAAGCGTTCAAAACAATATAGTTGAGTCCAGCAACGTCGGGTTACTACAGGAATGAAGACTTTACAATCATCAAGATTAGAAGTCCTCTCGAAACGCGTTTATCGATACCCCAGAGAGCGACTGTACGTTTCATGAGAATAGCTGCATATTATAGTAAGATCGTTGTCAGTCTCGATCTAAAGAAGAGATACAATACGCATGTGCGACTAAGCACCTTCTGCAACGACAATACCGAAAATGGTAAACCCTGTGATACAGAAACTATCAGACTTAAGCCAGATGTAAGAGAGTTAACGCCGTACATGACGCTATTGAGTAGATCGGATGGCATCGCTAAAAGAAAATGTTGAATGTAACAAGTCAGTACATCTCAAGCAAGGATCGCAATTGAAGCCAAAGACGAAACAAACGAACTTGAATGGGGATTTGAGGCGTCAGAGAGTCTAAAACACGGGATATCAATTGAGTTTGTTAATCACTGATAGGATGCATCGCGACTTGTACACTGACAATATAACACAAGGGGGACATCAAAAAAGGGAGGAAAACGAGAAAGGATGTAGAGGATCTTGACGGTGCTCCAATGGCCGTTCCATACGAATAGGATCTGTAAAAACCGGTTCTTGTCAGCCTAAGTCAGAACCAAGAGTATCGAGTATTTACTTCGCGTTCCAACGTTAAGAGATAGTCCCACACCTGTTTCACAAGAATCAGTGTCAGAAGAAACACATGTACACGACTGCATTCGCACCAATATCGTGATGCTCGCGACTAAAGAAGAGAATTTTTAGACAGTTGTACATAGTAGTAGAAGTGAAAAAAATCGAACACTTACCATTCATGTACTGAAGGAAAGCACGATATAAATAACATAAACTTCGAGCGGAAAGAAACCAAAAGACATACCTTGACAGCCTGCAGTAGCATAGCAGCATGAAAATCTGCAGGACCAGGACTGGTCGAACTTCCGGAATCCATATCTACTACTAGCAAACGTCCGACCGCGGCTGCCCAACGAGCAGCAAAAACTGAGAAACTCGAACTCTTTAAATTGTGACGGAGAGGGGAGGACAACGCCGAAGAAGAATGAGGACTACTCCTGTTTGCCGTGTACACAGCAGAGGCTCAAACCGCGAACATCATTGAAGCTGAGACAGGATTTTGAAATAGGGAAATCTTCGGGTGTATGGAGTAGGCCGCGACCCTGAACTCAGCGCCAATACGTTTTGGCCAGGCAACATCAGGCCCAGGAGTACTTTCTATCAAACCTTGGATTGTCACGTCCAACAGTTGCGGTCTTCTTACAACCACCTCTTCCACGCACTTGTTGTTCGACGCGTCACACAATTTATCCACTCATGTTCTGGTCCAAAACCTGGAACCCTGACGGCCAGGTCAGTTCCTCTAGACCTTTCTTGGTTTTGTCTTGTCTGAACTTATTCCCAAATTTTTATTTCCATCATGATCTCTCTCTCTCAATCGGGACTTTGTTAGCATGTCTATGTTACGGGTGGAAGCACCGGTCTTGGTCTCTCCGTCTCGATTCTCCTCGTCAAAAAGGGTGCGCACGTCTCCATCGTAGCGCGTAATCAAGAAAAACTGGACAAAGCGCTCGAAACACTAGAGGTAAGCTATACAAACGACAACCAACCACTTTTACCTTCCTTACTTTAGTCAATGACACGAAATTCACCTATCCATTATCATATATACGCGTATACATAGGAACATCGCGTCTCCCCCTCTCAAAAAATCCTAGCATACTCCTTCTCCCTCCTCACCGCAGAAGATTCCGAAAACGCCTACAAAGCGGTTTGTGCAGGCCACGATGGACGCGCTCCGGACGCGGTTTTCAACTGTGCTGGAGCTTCAAAACCGATGTTTTTTGTAGAGATGACCAAGGAAGACTTTGAACAAGGGATGGCGAATTCGTTTTGGATTGAAGCTTGGACGGCTTGGGTGCGTGTTTCTTTTTTTTCCTTTTCTTCTCTGCTTGACTTTTACCTACTCGTATATGCACATATATATATAATCTTCCTCGTAGGTTGCAGCAAAAGAAATGGTCCGTCAAGGCATCAAAGGCAAAATCGTCTTCGTCTCCTCAACACTGGGATACATGACTTTCGTAGGCTGGGCCAACTACGCCTCAGGCAGACATGCTCTCCGTGGTTTAGGAGACACTCTCGAATCTGAATTACGTCTGTACGATATCGACGTGCACACTTTCTTCCCTCCGACAATGGTCACAGCGAGTTATATCGAGGAGAACAAGACCAAGCCAGAGATCACGAAAATTATCGAAGGCACTGATGAAGGGTTGACTTCGGATCAGGCTGCGGTGGCTTTGTTGAAAGGTGAGAGAGTCTGAGTTTTTCTCGAGTTGCGAGTATCTTAGCTTTTGAGTATACTCATAAAAACTACGAACAGGCGTTGAAAAGGGCCAGAAACACATTGCTGGCGACTGGATCACCAATTCTTTCCGTGCGTCGACCAGAGGTGCGACGCATATGAACAATTTCATTGTGGATTCGTTGTGGAACTTTTTCGCTTTAGTGAGTGTCAGTTTGATTCTTCCTACCTCTGTATTGACTTAAAATCTATCTGTCTAGTTCGCCGTTCCGATCTGGCGAAGATCAGTCGATCGTCAAATTGAGGGTCATAAAGCAGAACACATGGAGTATTTGCGCAGAAACGGGTTCCTTCCTTGAAAGTAGGCGTAGCTCTTAGGATATGTTTCTTCGGCCGGAAGATATTGTATGTTACACCCTCTACAACTATATGATTGTGAATAATCGATACAAGTTCTAAATACATCTTGGTCAAGCGGCAAACTGATGAGATACACCATGGACAATCGTAGTCCTGACAAATTACCTATAGAAATTAAGCAGTATTGAGCTCCTTCCGGACATTCCCCAACATCTTCTCTGCTTCTGTAGACAATGCAATATATCAGTAAATTTCGAATAGAGAGGGATCCAAAAACTAACCTGCTTTGACCTTCCCATCACTCAACCCAACAGCATTCTCCAACGCCTCTTCTACCCCTAACAAACTCATTTTCCTACCAGCCGCTCTCTTACTTGCTTCAACATCTTCCATCGCCTCCTCATCCGTTGAAAGCAACATCGCCTCCGCCATCCTCACCCAAGCCTTCCCCCACCTTTCTTCCAAATTCGTTGCACGTTGAGCATCCTCTATCGCTTTTACCCTTGCTACTTTCCTTTCCTCCGCTGACGTATCACCACTACCGTCCTTGTCCTTCGACTGAATCATTCTTATATACGCCAAAGCCCTATTCGCGTACAACACTCCAGACTGAGGCGCTAATTTTATAGCTTTCGTATACTCTTCTACCGCGTCCTTAAACCTCCCCTGCGCGAACGCTTCGTTCCCCTTTTTCTTCCCTTCTTCCGCTTCCGTAGAACCCAGAGTAGAGTTGGGTGTATAAGCATGTGAAGCATGAGCGGCGACCATTCGATGAAGACCTTGAGGATCTGCACCTCGTAAAGTTTCGACGACTTGACCTGTTTTACTAGCTTGAGGATCGTTCGAGGAAGAGGAGTCATTGGGTTTGATAGCGAGGAAAGTGGGCATAGCTGTTATTTGGTATTTAGCTGCGATGGCTTTCGTACCCGGACCATCGACGTCGACTCGGAGGAAGTGGGTGAAAGGGTATTGGGAGGCGAGGGAGGTGTAGATTGGGGCGATTTGCTGCAGATGTACATGTGTGTATATGTATACAGGTAAGAAGAGGTCAGTATACATGGTCAATTGGGTTTGAGAGCAAAAAGTCTGGCGAAGATGGAAGCGAAAAAGAGAAAACGCTGATATAGTACCTTACAAGGACCACACCATACGGCATGGAAATCTACGATGACTGTTTGGCCTGCAGCTTTGGCCGCTCTGAGAATGGTGTTCCACTCGGAGACGGATTTGATTTCGATGGGTTCTTTCGACATGATTCTAAACGAGCTCGAGAGATGGATTAGGGAGATGAAAAGAGTAACGTGGGAAATACCGGATAGGAGACTGGAATGACTATCTTAGGAGCGTCCATGGAGAGTGTGCCGGAATGTTCTCGAAAATGTGTAGAGGATTGCGCAAGGATGGTGAAGAGGAATACATATGTGTAGAATACTAGCTGTAGTATGGAACAGAGTGTACACGGTGTAGATTCGAAGGATGTATTCTGGTACAGCATAAGTAAACGCTATTTCAAAAGAAGGCAGCTGGGTGAAATATGACGTCGGCGCCGGCCACCGGTTCATTTTCGTACCGTCGGCAAATCCATCTTCTACTTTCTTCCACTTGCAACTTCCTCTAGCAATGGCATAACACGCGTCTTTTCATGGGCTTTTCAATAACATCAGCTGCCGGTACCATCCACCTGTGATACGATACACTCCAACATTCTGCCCCTTGGTTTCAAATTCCGGAGCCTAGGCACGATTTGTGTGTACAAAATGCGGGCCAACGATTGACAGCGATTGACTGCAGTCAGAGGTCTGGAGCAAATTAGTTTTGCATCTGCCGTATAAGGCTTATTCTGATTCCGGGGAACATGGAGGAAAAGAGGGACAATGAACCCGGGCCCCCGCCCTTTCCGAAGCGGAAGTTTTTCAACTGGAATGCGGAGACAAGACCTTCATTTCACATGCCTTTCATAAGTCCGCTCGCGCGTTCCCTATTAGGGGCTATACCCCACCCGATTTCTCTTTTATAGCTTGACTGTCCTTTTCTCGTTCTTTTCTGCTTTTATTCCCCACATTTTCCGAGGCTGCTCATTTCCTGGTACCGCTCGCTGTCGCCATAATCCCCTAAATCCCCTCTCTCCATCTCGCCATGTCTCGAAACGGAAACAAGAAACCAGTCGGGTTCGCTGTTCATATTACTGCAGGTGGTATCGCTGGTGCCTGTGAAGCAGTAGGTTTCGCCTTTTCCCCCACATTTGAACAACGAACCTCACCGCCATTTTCTTATGACTTGTTTCTAGTTAGTATGTCAACCTCTAGACACCATCAAAGTCCGTATGCAATTGTCGAGATCCGGACGTGCGCCAGGAGTGAGTTCACTTTCGCCAACTTCAAAATCGAGACTTTCTAATACGTTGTTCGACAGACAAAACCTCGAGGTTTCTTTGCTACAGGTGCATACATCGTCCGAAGAGAAACACCCTTGGCGTTGTACAAGGGTCTTGGCGCCGTTCTCTCTGGCATCGTCCCTAAAATGGCCATTCGTTTCGCCAGCTTCGAAGCATACAAAGGTCGGTTAGCGGACAAGGAGACTGGGAAGACTAGCGTTGGAAATATCTTTTTAGGTTCGTCTTTCCCCCCTTTCCCTTTTCTCTTTTTCCCAATCTGTTTCTCCATCGGGTGCTTTATTTTACACAACCTCTAACCTAATTATGACTTCTTACTTACACAAACTCTTTTCGTAACAGCTGGTTTGGGAGCCGGTACGACGGAAGCTGTAATGGTGGTGACGCCTATGGAAGTGGTGAAAATCAGACTGCAAGCTCAACAACATTCGCTCGCCGATCCTTTAGAGGTTCCCAGATATCGCAATGCGGGTCATGCGGTCTTCACTATCGTTCGAGAAGAAGGGTTCTCGTCGTTGTATCGTGGGGTGTCGCTTACTGCTCTTAGACAGGCTACCAATCAAGGTGTGTGTGTTTTGTTTATGCTCCCGGGAGTAATTTTTTTTTGATTTTTACAATTGTATGTGGTGACGTCTATAGGTGCCAACTTTACTGTATACCAAGAAGTCAAGAAATTGGCGCACAAGTTCCAACCTGACCTCGAAGAATTGCCATCATATCAACATATGTTTATTGGTCTCTTGTCTGGCGCGGCAGGTCCTCTTTCCAATGCGCCTATTGACACTATCAAAACGCGTAAGTTTTCAACATCTCTTTGTTTTTTTCAGTGCTTTCTTTGTGATTGCTGATCCCGTTCTTCAAATTATGTATATACAGGTCTTCAAAAATCCCCCGCGACACCTGGGACTTCTGCGTTCAGACGGATCGTCGCTATCGCTGAAGATATGTGGAAAGCGGAGGGTGTCAGATCGTTTTATAAAGGGATCACACCTAGGATATTGAGAGTCGCGCCTGGTCAAGCGATTGTGTTTGCGGTTTATGAGAGGGTTAGTAAGGTGATTGAGAAGATTCAACCGAGTGAAGGGGATGATTCGAGGTATTCGGAGTAGTGGAATAGTAGTGGAACGGGAAATTGACAAGTGAAAGGATTTTTTTGGTGTTTGGTGGATTTGGTGATTAGGGGCTACACCGAGGCCAAGGGCGGGTATACGAGGATTGCAATTCGGGTTTAGAGCGGGAGAGTGTAGACGGGACAATGAAAGTGTATAATGTGGCTTAGAGGATATGGGCTTATTTCCGCATCTGAGTGGGATGTCTGGTGTCAAGAGTCGGAGGCGAGTTTTTTCTTTTTTTTTTTGATGGCGGCGATTACGATCATTACTATTATTTTTTTGCTTGTTCTCTTCCCCTTCCCCCCCCTCCTCCCGCGCGTGCCTGTGTCCTTTACGATTAAGCGTCTTCAAAGACCGGTCAACACCGTGTTATCATCTGGTCATCGACATTCCATCATCTACTAATCATCTCAACTGTCTTTACTTTTTCGACACGACATTTTTTCATGTTCATGTTCATTTTTCTTTTAGATGTATGTACATACAATTGCATAGAACAGACAGACAGACAGACAGACAGACAGGCTTGAGTAGTCGAATGTTCAATAATGTAATTTTCTTGCTCATTTTTGCGAGTGACTGTAAGTGAGGGGTAATCGTAGTGAATTCCCTTTTACGCCGGCGTTCGTCGTGTACATATATGCAAACACGAACCACCTTTGCTTCTACACGCCATCCAGGGTGTCCAGTGTTATAAACGATCGCATGTTCAGTTGGATTCGTACCTTGGCCAATAACCTAGTGGTGTTTACTCCGTTCTCAAGCTTCAAGTCTCAAGCCTCAATGTTCGCTATTACTGGGGTGTCTCGGGCCCGGGAGTTGCAATGGAACCTTTCTCTCTCTGTCTCGGTCAATGTACATGCTGGTGGTCTTTCCTTTTCTTTTCCAATCCTCATTTCATACACTGACTGCAACCAGTTTAGGAAGTCCTAACATTATCGTTAACGGTGCGTTTTAGTCTTCATGCCAGCTGGTGGTCTTTTCTTCTCTTTTCCAATCATTTCATACACTGACTGACTGCAAGAAAAAGAGCAAAAAAAAGACCAGTTTAGAAAATCCTAACGTTATCGTTAACGTCGCGTTTTAGTCTTGATGCTCGAGCTCAGGCTCCATCATGATCGTTCACGCAAGTCCAAAACTTTTGCCGTTACTTAGTGGTGTTACTCCGTTTTCAAGCTTCAAGCCTCAAGGTTCGCGATTACTGGAGTGTCTCAGGCCCGGAAGTTGCAATGGAACCTTTCTCTCTCGGCCAATGTACATGCCAGCTGGTGGTCTTTATCTTCTCTTTTCCAATCATTTCATACACTGACTGCAAAAAAAAAAAGACCAGTTTAGGAAATCCTTACGTTGGCCTTGATGCTTGAGCTCAGGCACCATCATCGTTCACGCTAGTCCAAAACTCTTGCCGTTACTTATGACTAGTGGTGTTACTCCGTTTTCAAGCTTCAAACCTCAAAGTTCGCGATTACTGGGGTGTCTCGGGCCCGGAAGTTGCAATGGAACCTTTCTTTCTCGGTCAATGTACATCCCAGCTGGTGGTCTTTTCTTCTCTTTTCCAATCATTTCATACACTGACTGCAAGAAGAAGAACAAAAAAGACCAGTTTTTGAAATTCTAACGTTAACGTAGCGTTTAGTCTTGATGCTTGAGCTCAGGCTCCATCATGATCGTTACAAAACTCTTTAGTTACTTACAGGAAATAGAGAGTTGATGTTCGTCAAGACGTTTTTCATCGCATTCATTGGCCAAGATCCGAGTCTGCAGACCATACGATATCATCTCCCGATTCCTATCATCTCAACACAATACTACTTATCCCCGAAAACAAAAGCTGGGGAAAGGACGTGCAGCGATACGTACGCATGTGTAAGTCGTTCCTTGATTCAACTGTTGGACCCTTGTCTGACAGGAAAAAACACCTATTTAGTAAAAGACGCGTACACCTTGCTTTGGTTCGACTACATAGGTTTTTTTGCACCTTACAAGTTACCAGCCAACGGCTAAATAATTTTAGTCATCCTGGATTATCAGTGATGGCCCCCGGAAGTTCTAACTTGCTTCTCCTCCTCCAATTGTCTCATACACGACTAGTGCCTCTCGGTCTAATTGGGCTACACGGGCTTGTCGATACTTACGTGCCCCACCTACATTGAAGGTAACTCGTAATCGAAAGGCCACCAAACTGTTGTCACACGAGCATCCGTGCTGTACCAGCGTACCCACAGTACAGAAGCTCCGTCATGGTATCCGGTTGGAGAAGAGCATACAAATTGCTCCTGATTCACCGTACCTTTGACGAGGAAGAATGCCCCCAAATTCTGATGTTCTTTCCGACTCAGAAGTAAGTATTGATTTCGTCTTGTGTTATCGAGACGATTAAACCCAGTATGGATCTAACTGCTTATCATTTGTCTATATTCCGTTTCGGCACTGGCGATCTCTGGGGGTCCCTACTACATTTAACGCCACGACTCAGTGCAAACCTCAAGGCCTGATATAGACTAATAGTCGTCCTCCGTTCCCCAGTTGTTCAGTATATGACGACATCACTTCACTTTTCTAGCGAAACGGGTATCGTGAAATGCCGTGTAATTTTCTCGGGATGTGATCCTTTCATTTTTCATGCATAAATAGAAAAATGTTTAACGAACAGTGAGCTCCATTCATACATGGACGGCATTGTTACGATGGATCATCTCCTGTAGGCACCCTTAGGCACCCCGACCTTCGCCGACGTCGCCTTGTATGTAACCGAAACTCGGCGACTCTTTTAGAGCCTATGTCATTCCATCAGTAAACTGATCGTTTCTCGCTAGCACCCATCCACCATCATTCTTTGGTCCTTCTAAATTCCATCTTCAGTTTACAAAATTCGTGTCTATACTATCGGAGAGAAGTAAGCTGCGAGCTTCTCTATGGGCGGTTTACAAAAGACGGTTCTTTGCGGCCGTGCTCGACCGGAGACGCGCACATCTCTACAAGGCCTGTTGAAGCTGATCAACTGGAATCAACGATTCAGAAGCTTTTTTTCTTCTTAAATACAAGCTTGCTTCTGCTTCGACTGCACTGTGAGATTATGAGGGTTCAAATCACGGTGCTGCGCCGGCAATACACCCTTATCTTGTTTGCCTTCAATGAAACCGAGAGTAACACTTGGACACAAATGCTGTATTAGGGCAAAGCGATGCATTTCATATGGAAAGGTTTGTAATTTTAGAACTCACGACTAATTATTACTGGCTACCCTGGGTAACGGTCCGTAGCCGTTGGACACTAATTGTACTCAACTTCGCAGATACACTTATAGTCTCTCCAATCAGGCGTTGGTATTGGGGGTACCATCAAAAGGTCCAGCATCAGGAAATTTAGAATCAACACATTTAACACGTGTTAGACCCAAGTTTGAAGCTCAGTTGGACAGTTGTTAGCTTAAATTCAGGCATTCAGAAATCAGGCTGTTCAATGTCCCTTCGTTGCTTACTCACTGGTTTCTTGACTGCAATCACGACAGATACGCTTCAAGTCTGCCGAGTTCTTAACTGTCCTTGATGATGAATGCCAGTGAGTTTCTGCAGCCTATGAGTCTTCCAAACCTGATTTAGAGATAGATTCTGTACCGAGCCTTAGAGCCCCACTTTTGGAAAATGAAGACAGTGTCGACATAGTAGACAAGTTTACTCATACAAATGAGGCCCCAGGAGACTCGGAGGCTCGTTCTCTTCGAGAGCTTATTGACAGTGTTTCAGAAGAGATTTCTCTCCTTGAAGCGCGTCTCGCTACAACCAGGCTCGAAGCAGAACAACAGCAAATGCTGCAACGACGGGAAGAGGCCATACACGTCAGGGATCGCGCAAAGAGAGCGTTGTTTCCGTTGCGACGTGTACCAGCAGAGATCATACTCGAAGTCACAGAATATGCTCGGGATGATGAACAAGCTACTGACGCTAATGGAATACTATGGGTTATGGGGAAAGTCTGCGGGAGCTGGAGAGAGATTATTTTAGGAACTCCTTCGCTCTGGACGAATGTCTTTGTCGACTTGTCCTCGTCTGCTTCTGATTACAAGAAGGACCTCGTCGTCTTACGAGCTTGGCTGGACAGATCAAAAGACCTTCCTTTGAATGTCCGGGTACGCACAACGAAACGGTCGCCGCGTGCGCCTAGCAACCAGATGGTCAATGAATTCCTTCGGGTTTTCGTCGAACATTGTAAACGATGGCAAAGTGCTCATTTCAACCTGGGTTTGGTCCCCGAACACTGGCTTGCATTATCGCAAATCAAGGGGCAGTTGCCCATGTTACAACGATTGCACCTTGATGGATACCTCGGGCCACACGATACTTTCCAAATTGCACCTATGCTGCAGTCGGTATCGTTGGGTCACTTCCAACATCTTTCCTCCTTTGATCTTCCGTCAGAAATCACCCATTTTACCGTAGACAGCTTCAGCTTACAATGCGCCGGTCTGCAATACCTCAGTCGTTACTCTCGTTTGATAGAACTTGCTGTCAACGATAGTTCCAGCTTCAAGACTCCGTCAATCGTTGCCAGACCCGACGGCAATGATCAGCTCCTGGTCACCTTTCCCCAGTTGCAGAAGCTCCATTTCACTTTCAAAGAGTGGGGACGTCGTGACATCAAAGAGGTTTTGGCCACAAAGTTGGTCCTGCCTACCAGTCTAGAACACGTCGAGGTCTCGAAGCTCTCTTACTTCGGTGATCTAGTTGCGCGGCACCAGTGCTCCTTTTCATCTTTGACCATAAACCATCCCTATTATATCTCCCCGAACATACCCGTGCCTTCAGTGAAAGAAGTGTTGACAGTCCTACGCCCCCTATCTCTCTTGACGACACTCTCACTACACAGACTACATGATCTAGGTGACTATTTGGTTTTGATTGAAGAGCTTATTATCCGCAACTACGAGTCCCCTCCTTCATTTTTACCTCATCTAAAGCACCTCACGTTCTCTATTGGCGATGACGAGGATTCCTGGCACTTTTCAACTAATTTTCATGACCTGGAGTTCCATTCCAGCGAGGTGTTCGACATGCTTAGGTCGAGGTGGAATGTCCCTGCTGAGCTGATTGGGCCCCATCGACTGGAATCTTTCGTATACACGATGAACCTTCACGAGGAAAAGGTACCCGCACTAGGTAGTGCTGAAATGACCCAATTCGATGTGCTGCGTCGGCAGGGCATGCGTGTAGAGTTCAACTTTGTGGAGTTTGAGGGCAAACCGACATCAGAAGATGACGATGGATCCTACGAAATCAAAAGATGGCGTTCAGATGTATGGTCACCGTTCTGATGGTTAGAGGAAACGACTTCAGCGTTGTTCCTTGATTGTGGTGTGTAGATTAAGTATGTATTGTCGCGAATTAAATTTTGTACAAATGTTTAAATCGAACTACTTTCTTGTTTCTCGTTTGCGTGAAGAGTGGTAGAAATGAAGACGACATACAGAGGTCAATGTCATTGTGACAATTTGTGACTGTGCAACTTTGTGCAATTGCACCTCAGAGTCACGTGAGAATTGCGTGTTCAACTGTCCGCCGTGTCCGGACTCTGTGTGGCTCAGGTTCATAGCTCCATTACAGTACTTCTACAGGCGTCCACCACTCCTTCACCTTTTTGTTTTGTTTTCTCTTTCTTCTCAGAAGAGAATATTTGTACAAGTATAATCCGCTAAACCAAAAAAAATTCTAGGTGTGTCTATCAGTGGAGTCTGTCCTCTGCTATGAACCAATTGTTTGTGAGCAGGTCTTTAGATGGTCTATAATACACTCTTCGGCTTCGCTGGATGGTCCATAATTCCTGATTTCGCAACTCGCCATGCTCTGACCTTCTTTCACCGCTTCTACCCCAACGTTTTCGGAGTGCCTCATCCATCTCCAGGAACACCTGCATACCGACAACACTACCGTTACACCTTTGCGATGGTCGTTCTTGGGTATCTTCTATACACGCTCGTTGAAGGATCAAGGTCAATGGAACCAAATTTCTATGAAATACTTGGTGTGCCGCCGGATGTCGACGAGAATGGTTTGAAGTTGGCGTTTAGACAATTTGCCAAGAGATATCATCCGGATAGACCAGAGGTTGGGCCAAAAGGTGCAGCAATGTTCATTGCCGTGAGGGACGCGTTTGAGGCGTTGAAAAATCCGACGGTCAGATTCGCATATGCTATGACGCTCATTTGTATAGGTGGTTTATAAGCAACGATTGGCTGGCTTCTAACTTTTAGCAAACAGCGTATTGTTAGATTAAGCCATCATGGTTTAGACTGACCTGCAATGTAGCAAAAGGCGCAGCAGTAGCTATTGCTGTGGCAGTAGTAGTGCGCAGCTACTATTCGGGGTCGGGTCACAACGTACTCCTTTCTCGTTTCCCATACGTTCCCCAAGGGTTTCAGCCGAGTTTCAAAACTATATGCTGAGACTCGGACTTGCTAACTGCTGTTGGTAAACGGAGCCAAATTGAACTCGTCATCTACACAAAAGCATCAAGTGATATCGACGATAAAGCAAATTTCGTGAAGGAAGTGCGTTCTGTTACAAGCGTAGTCCTGTGACGAGGAGACTATTCGACGAGTTAACAACCTCACTGGCTCGTTTACCCAACTATGCTTCGTTTCGAACGAAGTAACGACACTGGGTTTCTCCTCCTTGCCATCTTCGGGTCAAGCGTACACCTTACCTCCTTAGGTACTTTGGTAGCTTTTCTTCGGTTGCCTGCGTACTTAGTGCTACAAACCCTGCTTCTGCTACCATCTGCGCCCGGACTTACCTACAGTTTCTTTTTGCCCTTCTGGAACGCAATTTACTGTTCCTTTGAGGAGGCTATAAACCCTGAGTTCCTCCTCTAATTTCTCTTTATTTTCCAACCTCCTCATGTCGACCCTGGGAGTACCGTATGTAGATCTAGCACTTAACCTTTTTCCGTATTAGAAATCCCTAGGAGCAGCAGGATGTGGCCTTTTCGTCTTAGGCCTTGGTTGCACTCGTTCTCTAAGTCCGAGTAGCGTCACGGTGTTGTTTTGGGTCGGGCAAGCGGTCAATCATTTCGATAACTTGTCACTCCTGTGACTACTGCAGAGGGTAACTTCCATCGACGGGTAACCTCTGCACCGAAGCTCTAACCTGGTTACTAGGTCCACAGCGATAGTACGACTGATAACCAGCGTTGTCGTCAGTTTCCGTAACACATAACTTCCTTTCTCTTTTTGGTATTCTGCTTATTGACAGCTGTTACTTCATGTCCGATAGATAAGGAGTTGGGCTGTTTTCGGATTTTGTACGCCTTCTTCAGTCACTAGCGAGGTGTTTCTTACTTTTTCTGTATGAACCGATAACATTATGTACAGTTTTGGCAAAGTCTAACTCGTCGCGCTAGCAATGGCTTGCCGGTTCACTGGTGCAGTTGAAGTTCCAACCACACAGAGTATAGGTTGCCCAGTAGTCGCAATGCCGCCTTGTATCTTCTTTTCAGTGGTCTGTTTCTTTCCCTTGGTTTTTACTTTGCTTTTGGTGTCGTCATCTGGCGTAAGAGTTCACGGTGGTTAAGTGGCGTCAGTGGAGCTTAGTACAGGTACTTGCGATGATTCTTGTAGCGTTCCACAGCGTCACGTATGCTTCCTAGCTAAAGGTTGGCCTTACCCTGTCTTTCGTCTCTGGCCGGTAGTACCCTAGCCCCTTCCTATTTATCCCGGGCATTCAGGCTTATATGTCCACTGAGAACCTTTATCTAGCCAACCATGTATTTCCAGTAGCCGATGTTTGCTAGCCCTCCCCGATTCATTTTACGTTTTTGGTTTTCTCTTTATTGTGTAATGGCACTCGCTACACCGTTCGGGTAATTCTCGTAGGTGGAGAAACTACCCAAACCGCTCTTTTCTCCTCTGCAGGAATCATTATCTTTACCACTGGGTCGGCAGGAATTAGAGTAGAGCTATAGGGTCACGGTGATAAGGGGTTTTAAGTGCAATGACTATTTCTGTATTTCCCATGCTGTGTATGTAGAACAACGTTACCCTCCACTGTGTGTTTTCACTTGTCCTTTGACATACATAAAGACATTCCGTGATGAAGAAAAGACGTGCGAATGGTGCCTGGAAACGTCTGTGCTGGACGCTAAGTAGTTGTTAGGCGTTGCCTTCTTGTCCCAGTCCTCGCCGCCAGCAAAGAAGTAACTGTAAACGCGGCAGGGGAAGGGGTAACCACCAAAGACATCGTAACTGGTACCCTCCTCCGTAGAGCTTGGATACAATTGTGTATTAAATCGCCTGTTAATCCTTGGCTTTGTAATTCTATATGGACTAGAAAAACTGTCGTCCCCTAAATCCAAGCTAGAGCAGTCAGCTCCAGCTCAAGGACGTTGTCATACATTCGCAAGAAGGATTTACTTGCCAACGCTTGGATGTAGCAACGTTACCGTGACTTAAACGCAAAGAAAGGTAACAGCAGCCCTCTCAACTAACCCCACCGCTCTCTTGGTAACAAACTTGATTATGGGTACAACTCTTGTTAGCTGAGTTGCAGCTCTACGTCCCATAACAATATTTGTGGGGCTTTTACCGGCTGCTGTTTTTACAACAATGGTTGTAACCCATGCCCTTGAAACCAGGTGAACCCTCTACTACCTAGTTTCGTTCGCGACTTATTTTTCAATTTAATCAACACCTGTCTCAACCTGTTGTTAATTATTCGAGTGGCCTCTGACATGCACTGTTGTCTTGGTGTATGTTTAAGTCTACACCGCTACTGTTTACGAAACCAGCCACGTAATATTCCTCGCTATCGCAACCAGCAACGACTATCTTGTCATGGCCAGTTATAGTACTGGCCTTGTCCCTTCAGCCCGTTTCGCAACAGCATAACTAGTAGCAAACCCAGCGGACCCTTCCCCACTTATTATTAGCCGAGTTCGTGGGTACCACATAGTAGCGCCCATTGTCTCTAGAAGCGCTCGCAGTTCTGTGTCCATAACAACTGGTTCTCACTCCGCGGTCCGAAGACGGTTTACGCGTGGACCTTCTCTTATAATTATTGTTTTTGACACGGTTTGTCACTTGGAATGTTGACGTCGTCCGGAGGCGGGTAGTTCCCAGCGCTACCGACATCACATAAGGCGTATGCCGGACGGTCTTTAGTACCAAGATACCGGCAACTACTCTGTTTCCTAAGGATCTTCGACTCGCCGCGACAACGAGTACTACTTACTACCCCTTAAAACGCTCTTACCAAGATGTAAATACGTTTTGCCTATTTGTCAGGTTCTGGGCCTAAACTTAGTTGACGACGTTACCTTATGCAACACTAGTAGGTCAACCTTACCTCTCCAGAGCCTACTACAAGAACAGCCACCTACCTGGGTATTCTTACCACCCGATCACCAGTCTACCCTCGCCTACTGCCTTTTTTCCTCTCTGTGTCTCTGCAGTAATGTGACCTCTCGCCTAAGCTGTCGCGCCGACAGCTTCACCCTCGTCTTTTCTCTTTCCTGCCCGTTAGTCCACTACAGGTTTGGACAATACCAACTCCTGTTTGTGCGCTGTAGTTCCGGAGAAGGACAATACCAACCCCGGTTTGTGCGCTGTAGTTTTGGAGCAGTATTAAAATTTCTATTCTCAC